>JAPDSC010032733.1:7913-19155 GCA_026290005.1 Latrodectus geometricus
TATGCCTATAAAATATGTTTAATTTCCAATAAATTTAAAATACATAACATGTTACTTGCTTTTGGCATTTAAAATTCTTAAATAATTACTTGAAAATTAATTATTAATTTCTTATTGTTGTCGAAAAGCATTTTTGAATATTTTTATGTTGACCATATAAATACGATTTTGACTATTCTAATAATATTTAAAGACAAGGTTTTGATGCCTAGACCATTTTATCACATTTTCATATTTTACATTTAATTGTCTATATCATCTTTTAGAAGAATGCTCATACAAGCAATTCATCAATGCAAATAATAACTAATATATATGTTTTTAAATTTTTCATTTGTTTAAATTTTGATTTCATTTAAATTTTTATCATCACAATGTTTGGAATTCAGGCTTTCTGAAAATAACTAGTAACATACCTTAAACATTTGTTTACTGTTTTTGAAGCATTAATATGTGATGTTTCTTACTGATCATTGTTAATGTAATAAAGAGTATGCAATGAATAAATATACATACATGCATACATGGTGTTTCAAAAGATCATGTACAAACGTTACACGTATGGTTATGTCAAGTCATAAGGAAACAGAATAATTTAGGAACAGGGCGCAATGTAACGCGATTGCAATCAGCTAGAGGGCAAAAAGCACTCGCAGAAGCATGTTGATCAGTCAATGTATGGGCGTTTCGGATAAAAGACAAACGAGTATGCAAAACGAGCAGCAATGTAAAAATGACAAATGTGCATTAGACGCAATGGTTCTCGAACCAATATGTACTCAAATATAGATTGTTCTGGCAATTACATCACCGTTTGCAGGAGGCAGGATCATTCGGAATCAAGAAGAGCTGGCAATGTACTACATGGCCAGCAGGCATTGAGTACGCTGTATTAGACACATTCAAACATAATCTGAGTACAGGTATTTGTATCATTTAACGCGAATTAGATTTTAACTGATTGTTCATTATTGGAATACTGCAGGAAGATCACCAACATCCGTACCCCATACAACAAGCACAGGCACTATGAGAAACATATTATAACCAACTAAAGACATTCACAAGAATGTCGTTTTTTGGTATTTATAGGCAAGGATTGAAGACCCACAATTTTCATCATGAATACTGTTCACCGAAGAAACTACCTTTTTCAGAAATGTTAACCTTATCCTGAAGAATATGCATGCGTGGTCACGTGTAAATTCATATGTCACACGGTCACAAAGCCACTAACATTTCAGAGATAATATCTAGGTTGAAATTATTGATGACTCTCTGATCAGCCAGCACTTATTCTGAGTTTAATTGGTATTTTGTACTTTTTTATTGTAAGCAAAATTTTATTAGGCTTTATAATATCTTTTCATTACGTGACTGTCTCAATGCAATTTCACTCTAACAACCGTGTTTCTGACTATCAGTTCCCATGTCCTACTCCTTTCTCCCGACATAACCATACGTGCCGCTTTGACTGAACTTTTGGGATACTCTGTATATATATATGCCAAATACATAAGCTTAATAAGAAGTTAGTATGATTATTTTTTATCATAAGTTGATATCAGATATTTAAAAAAATATCCGAGCATCTACAATAAGAAAATGTATAAAGTCAGAGGTTATAAATGTAAAACATGTCTAGTACTTCTGAATTTTAAAAATAAATTTCTCACAATGTTTGAAGTTAAAACGTCGATTATAATAAAAAATGATTCATATCAGAATGTTGATATTTTATATAAGATATTTACTTAATGTACAAATCAGGGCTTATTATTGCTTTATAAGAACATGAAAATTTTATTTGTATTATAATTAAATAATATTAATAAATAAAAAATTGATTAAATCAGCATTTAGGTTTTCATAAATTTTCCCATAACAACAATAGGCTGTATCTAAGCAAGAAATAATCCGGGATATTGAATTGCTGTTTATTTACGTCATTGTGAATTTTTGAGTACTATAAGTATTAATACAAATATTTTTTTATTAGTATATTTTTAGATTTTTTGGGAAGTTTTCTCCAAAAATTGGAATATTGCTTGTAATCATTATCCTAGATTATCTACTTAGAAACCTATCCTAATTTGCACAAACTCCTGAAATATGTGCATGAATTGTCTTATGTGAAACTTCGAAGATAAGTTTTAATTCCTGCTTAAAATCCCCTGCTGTAAGTATTTGCAAAGTTTACTGAAAACAGCATTACCATTTCAACTGCTACTTCAAGCAAAGATTTTGAGTTAATCGAGATTAAGATCCCATGAGATTACGGCTCATCGCATATAATTTAAAAGGGTGAATTACATCTAAGACAACGTGTGTATTATATGTTATTCGTAAAGCAACCTTGATAGTTCATGACTGATTGTATTTTAGTTTACGCAGGTAAACTTAAAACATTACTATTCTACATAATGATCAACATTCTTTGCTCTTTTAATATATTTAATATATACAGAATTCTCTTAAGTTTAATGATGCGAAAATGTTTTGTTTTTTCTTTTTAATTTTTTTCAGATGTGAAATGTTTTTATTGCCAATTTTATTAAAAAATGAGACAAAATGTTTTACTTTTTAGCAATAAAATTTGAATATTTTTAAAATGTTATAATTTAAGATGTATTTAATCTGATTTTAAGAGGATTTTATGTGATTTGAATATTTATATATTGTGTTTCATTAGTTTTATCAAATGTTTTGAAATAATTTAATTATATTATATAAACTCTGTTATGAATGTTTAATCAAACTGTTGTAATTTTATTTTTTATATATTTCATAAGAAGTATTTTATTAGCAGTTTTAACAGCCTACATAACTTGATAAATAACGTGAGTTAAAATTGCGTCTTAAATTGTAAACTTGTAAAATTAGTTTTAATAATTGATGCAATATCAATATTTTTTTTCGATTGTGCTATTGAAAATCGAGCACTTTTAATGAATAAGAAACCCGTTTATACTCTGAAATATACGTTCAAAATGACTTTTCGAAATTAATTATGATAAGCAGAAATCGAAGAAAAAACATTTCGAAATATTGCATAGTTATTAACTGTATCAAATATTCTCGAAATACTAAAATATGACTATATAAAATTTAAATGTTTAACATAAACCTATTATCAGATATATATATACTGTATAGAATTACATGAAGCAAAATATATAATTTTCATTGAAAATATTTATCATTTGGCTCATGTTTAAAATGAAATTGCAAAAAATATAATAATTTAGTAGATTAATCATATTGCATTCTGAAATCAGTGTTATTAATTAAGATGTCATGAAATTCTGTTATAATAAATAAGGAATTTAACAAATACTTACCAATAAATTAGAAAAATTAATTGTTTCAAGATGTGTAAAAATTAAAAACAAAGCTACATAATCTGAAATATTTTGGGATATTAACAGTATAAAATTAAAATTTATTCAAAATATAAATGCTTTTCCATAATTTTAAATTAAATACTAGATTACATATTTTATCTAAAATTAAACACTAGCATTCAATATAATTAATGTCAAAATATAAAAAATACTTTTATAAAAAAAATGGAATAGGGGAAGTTTAAGTTAAAGGAAACATTTTTGTTTAAGGAAGAAAACTGCTTTCCGAATATCCCTCATTAATAATTGTTTTTTCTGATTATCAGGGGAATATACCTTGAAGCAATTGCTTATGTTACTTTGAGGAATGCGATTTTATTGAGGAATTAGACATGCAAGCTTTTATAATTATATGACTATATAAATTCAATATTCTATTGAAAAAACATGGTTTAAATTAAATGTTTTTGTTGTTTCAGCTACTTACCAGTTTTTTATTTGTTTGGAACAATTATTAATTATTATTTTGTTAACCCCAATCATTAAGAATATGCTTGTAATTTTATAACCATCCTCTTAAATTTACAAATTTTTCTATATAAAATTGTTCTATTTGTATTCCAAAGTCACATAAGATGCTGAAATAAAATTTGAGTTTATGGCAGAATATTTTAATATTTATTGTGACAATAATAAATTTTTTTAATAAATTTAGATGATTTTGAATTGAGTTTTCTTTGTTTCTGTTTTTCTGTTTTTTATAACCTACCACATGTCTTAAATTCAAATGTTTTTCTATAAAATTTCATGGATGTTACCTAAATCAGGATCCTAATAATTGGTAAATGTATTTCTTTCACAAAATATTTAACTGACATGTTTTGTATCTAAAAATATACTTTACTACATTATGCTTTCTTAACCATAACAGTGCCTTGATGTTAAGTAGTTTTTATTCCAAGATTCAACATACAAGGTATTTTTGAAGACAAGTTACATTCGAATTTTATATTTTTCCTAATTTTTTAGATAACTTATTTAGGTTACATCTTACTCTCATAGTTATCTTACAAAAATATTATTATAAACATAAATATTAAATAAAATCAGCATTTGAATTTCTAATATATACTTTACCTTAAGAAAATTTCTCCATATGTGTTGGTTTGTCAATTTCAATACCGAAGCAGTTATTTTACCCTTAACATGGGAATATATTATTGAAGTTTATTGCTTCATTTTACCAATATATGTTTAAATAAAATATGTATTACATTTTTTCAAATAAATAAATACATGTGTTAATTTATTTTGAAAAAGTGTTGTTCCGGATGGTTCCTACATTTCTATTTCAACAATTAATGAAAAATATCAAAACCAAATAACAGTACAAAAAATACAAATTGCTTATATAATCAAAGTAAATAAGAATTAGGGAAATGAGTAATTAGGTAAATAGCTAAAATATATTAGCAGTATAATATTTCACATAACATATAGTTATATATAACAATACATAAATATAGTTTTCACAAATCCATACACTGATTTTTTTGCATTAAATTGGCGAATTTTACCTTGCAATAAGATGTTAAAAACAATTTAAAACCAATTTTTGAAAATAAATAAACTCTTTAGAAAAATCTATTAAAAATAAAAATATTAACGATGTAGAATAATTGGATGATGGCAATTTTATGAGAAACATTAATTATATCTTAAAACTCAAGTTAAATTCTGAGATTAAATTTGCCAATTATTAACAAAATGTATTTCTTTTTACAAAAGCAAAAATATTTGAATTCTCTCATTTCTAGAATAAGAGGAAATTAAACATCTTAATATAGTTTCAAAAGTTCCTTTAATTAATGGAGATAACAAGATGCAAACATAATGCAGAAAATTCAGATCAAATATGTCAGATGTACGTGACTTCTTATAAATAACTTGTTTCATGGGAAAAATTTTATTCTTGAAAGAATACAGGCTCATAGTAATTGAATTTATATTTTTAAAGCAGTGTTTCTCAACGTTTTAGTATTCACGGCCCATATTTTAATCATAATTTTCATCGCGCCCACCTTCTCCCAACCGCATACAATAAAAAATATACAATAATAATGTATTTTGAGTATTTTTTGGCACTAAACCTACACTACAACCTTAATTTTAAATTTTACAAACTACCAAGAATACTGAAATTTATTGACATTTTGCAACACCGATCCTCAGCATTGAAAAAAAACAAGAATTCTATACCTTTTTATTGCTCTTGCGTCTCGCCATGTCGGGAATTCTCACGGTATCGCGAGAAATTTCAATTTTTTTTGGAATTTGTCTAGCCAGCTTAAATGTTAAGTTAGGAGCGTGAGCAGATGTGAACAAATGTTTTCTCATTGGGAGATGGAGAAAGTTCTATGATGCCAATTTCAATTCCAGGCAATCTCATTCGAGTCGATCCTTCTATCGCCATTGAATCTATTCTGAATGTGTGTATGTTATATATATTTTCGTTTAATTGCAATTCAACGTATTAAATATTAACGGCAGTAGACTTGTACAGAATCATGGATAAATTTTTAAGCGAGCATTAGACGATAGACAAGCATCAACAAGTACACAGATGAGTTTGGTTCCGAAAATAAAATCAAGAAAATATTCTCTAGAATACTTAAATTTTGGGTTCACTAGTACTGAAGTAAATGAAAAAGAAAGGACCATCTGTATCAATTGCTCAAAAATGTTGGTGACAGACAGCATGAAACCTAATAAACTTATACGACATTTGGAAAAGCTCCATAGTGAGTACGTAAACAAACCCAGCTAATTCTTCAAATTAAAATTGAAATCATATGAAAATCAAAAATCATTGTTCAAAAAAACATTGTCTGTTAATTGAAAAGCTTTAACTGCCTCTTACAAAGTTTCATATAAAATAATCAGATGTAAGAAACCTTATACCATTGGTGAAGAGCTTGTTTTGTCAGTAGGAATTGAGATTGTAAAAACTATGTTTGGAGATATTTTTTCGAAACAATTGCAGTCCATACTTCTTTCAAATGATACCGTTGCTCGTAGAATTGGTGATATAGCTGAAGATGTACAGTGTCAGCTTTTCTCGAAGTTGCGTGACAAATTGTTTTCGATACAGATTAATGAAGCAATAAAGAAGCTCATTTAATTGCCTATGTCAGATTTTGTGATAATATTTCAGTAGTAGAAGAACTACTTTTCTGCAAACCAATAGAACTCAAAACAACAGCACTTGTATTATTTAATATTTTAAATGATTTTATGAACAAGGCAAACATAGAATGGAAAAATTGTGTCTGAATATGCACAGATGATGCTCGTTCAATGACTGGATGATTTTGAAGTATACAAATGCTTATAAGACAAAAATCGCCTCAGTGCGTTTGGACACAGTGCATGATCCACAGAGAAGTTTTAGCCTAGAAAGAAATGAATCCTGAACTGAATATTATGTTATTGGATAATATTAATTTCTTTCTAGGTAAAATGCTTATCACGTAGGAATTTTTTCAACGTGAGAAAAAAAATCGCCTTTTTTCTAGAATAAGAAAACATACCGGAAGCTGAAAATTTTCGCGATTGTTTACTTGTGATGAAATTAAGCTACTTGGTTGATATATTCGAGAAATTAAATAACTTGAATATTCAACTCCAAAGAAAAAATTCACATTTATTGGATACGAGTGATAAAGTTAATGCTTTTTTTGGAAAATTGGAATTCTGGAGCAGAAATTCAAGGCAAAGAAAAAAAAATTCCTAATTATGTTTGCAAATGTGAATGATTGCGCTAACACATACAAGGTTGAAGAAAAACATGTAAAAAGTGCTTTTGTAACCATTCAAAATCATTTTTCCATGCTGGTGAAGAATTTCAAAACGTATTTTCTTGCTGACGACAAACTGATAGCAAGTTACGAATGGTTTAGGAATCCATTTCACAGGGCACCCAAAAGACTCTCAACTGATTCGGCAGAAAAATTCCTAGACTTCATGACAATTAGTGAAACAATTTAGTAATAAACCACTGTTTGAATTTTTGGCAGGAATAGAGGGAGATTTTTCTACACTAAAAACAAAGGCATTTCGAATTTTATTGCAATTTTCAACACACTACCTTTGGGAACTGGATTTTCTACTGTGACTTCTTTGAAGACGAAATATAGATCACTGCTAAATGTAGAGATAGAACTGAGAGTGACAATTTCTAAAATATAGCATTCCTTCGAAAAACTTACTGTAAACCAACAGAACTCAAAGCAACAGCACTCGCATTATTTGCTACCTTAAATGATTTTATGAACGAGGCAAACATAGAATGGAAAAATTGCGTCGGCATATGCACCGATGGTGCTCGTTGTAAGTCCGGAAGATTACAAAGTATTCAAGCATTTGTGAAACAAAAATCGGCATAGTGCGTCTGGACACATTTCATGATCCACAGAGAAGCTTTGGCCTCCAAAGAAATGAGTTCTGGTTTGAATATTGTGTTAACTACGGTTGTAACCGTAGTAAATTATATAAAAATGAGACCCCTGAATTCAAGAATCTTTTCCGCACTTTGCAATGACATGGGTGCAGTACATTCAGTGTTAATATTTTATTGCAAGGTAAGATGTTTATCACGAGGGAAACTTTTGCAACGTGTTTATGAATTAAGAGAAGAAACCGCTGTTTTCCTAGAAGAGGAAATCAAACCGGAAGATGAGAATTTTTGTTATAGTAAGATAATTGAGCTACATGGTCGACATTAACAAGAAAACTTAACAATGTTTGCAAATTTGAATGCTTGTGTTATAACTTACAAGGCTGAAGAACAGCAAGTAAAAGTTGTTTTTGTAACCATTGAAAACCATTTAGCAATGCTAGCAAATAATTTTAAAATTATAACAAATAATTTTAAATTTTTAGCAAATTATTTTCTTGCTGACGACAAACTGATATCAAATTACAAGTGAGTGAGGGATTAATTTCAAAATACTCCAGATGGACTCTCAATTGAAGAGGAAGAAACCTTCATAAACTTCAGGGCAAGAGGGAAACCAAAAGATAGTTTAGTTATAAATCAATCTTTGAATTTTGGGTAGGAGTGGATGTTGAGTTTTCTGGACTAAAAGCAAGGGTATTTCTCATTCTAATACCATTTACAACATCTTACCTTGGTGAAACTGAACTTGCTGCGATGATTTCTTTGAAAACAAAATATAGATCGCTGCTTAATATAAAAAAAAGAACTTAGAGTGTCTACTTCTAATAGTAAACCCTCCTTCGAAAAACTTTGCTCTGAAAGACAGGCCAAAGGAACTCACTAATAATTATTAAATTTGCTTTTAATTTAATAAGTTGTTTTAATTTAATAAGTTAATTATTAAATATATCGAAATGTATTTTGTGTTTTGCATGTGTGTGTGTGTGTATTTTTTCCTTTCAGTCATTTAATCAATTTTTTTAAATAACATTTTCTCTTCGATATGCTCGCTTTCCCCCCATTAGTGTGCTCGCCCACTCCTTGGGAGGTGAATTGGTTGTTTTTGACGAATTGGCGCCCCACAGGTTGAGAATTAATGGTTTAAAGTATATATGATTTAAATTTTTATATAAAAATGTCTCTCCTGCATTTATGATTTATTGCAAATTATAATAATTTTTAACAAATAAACACGATATCATGACTTATATTTAAGATTACTTTCTTAGGTATTGAGAATATTCAGCAATATTCGTATTAGATTAATTAAAAAAAATCTTCTTTATAAAAAGATGCTTATCCATTAAATAATTTAGTTAAATGAGTTTGGGAAACATATACTGTTGTAGTAAATACGCCAATGCGTTTCCGAAGTATTATCAAATAAAACGTATTACTAAATAATATAATATAGATTTTACAATATTTTATAAACAAATAAATTTACTTAGAACAAGACACTTTTTAGTTATTTTCTTTTTATGATTTACTTGGGCGTGCTTGGAGAAATCAAATTTTTGTAGCTCTTTTATTCAGTATCTGGTATTTAAGATTTGATTGTTCAGTTGTTTTGGAAAAAATTATTTGAAATTGATTCAATAATTTTATTTAGAGGTTCTACTGAAACAGAAAAAGGTATAATAGGAGTGTTTGCAAGGGGAAAAGCATCATTTTTAAGATATTTAATCGATTACAGAAATTAAATTTTAGATGTCGGTGGAAAAAATCAGTTATAACTTATAAACAATAATGATTGATATTTTATGTTTCCATGTTGCTAGAGTAAAACATGCAATACTATTTATCTGTCGATGTTTTTCATTAAATTGGAAAGTTATCAAGCCAAATAACTAAAAATAATAAAATTAAAATCATGAGTATATATTGTTGAAGAGTTGCTTAAATGGCTTCAAGAAGCAATATTGACAAAACATTTTTGTTAATGAACACTAAAATCAAACAAAAATTGATGGGAGTTAATTAAGATTTTTAGTCTACTTTTTAATTCAGTTTGATATTTTATATAGTCACCTTTTGGAATAATTGAAATTAGCCCCTAGAAATATAATACAATTATTTTAAAAATAATGCAGTAAGAGTGATTGTTTTTAATTGTATAGTCTTGAAATTTCTCTTTGATGCATGGACTATCATTTCTTGGAATAATGATTTCATAACGTATAAAAGCGAAATAAGGAACAAAAACATTTTATTTTATCATATTTTATGACAAACACTAAACATTTCAAATATTACATCAGGCTTAATTAAATATTCAAATATTAATTTTGATACATATATATATATAATAATAATAATAATACAAGTATTCAAATAATACATAATACATATGACATCTCGCTTGAAAAACTTACTTAAAATTCAAATGATACAAAATTATACACTGCATATAGCAGCAAGTATGATTACTAGAACTAAATCCGATTGGAAAGTTCGGGCAAATGGAGCAACGATTTGTAAGGGCATGAAAACTTATTTTGATTTAAAAATTTTAATTTTTTAAGAGTAATCTAGTGGATATCCTATATATAATTTTATCACATCTTTTTGAAAGAAGTGAAGAAAAGTCTTAATTAATCGAATGAGTAAGGGCCCATCCTGGGCTGTTAAGCCACTGAAGAAGAAGTAGAAGATCAAATAACTACATACTAAACTAAACATCCTATATGATTATCTAACAATGAGTTTTTTACTACTTACATAATGTAAATTAATTTTTACAAGCAGATTTCGTATAGTTTATCTATTATTCAAAAGAATAACAGACATATATATTTTCGTTTTTCTATTTCATATTGCCTTACATCTATGCGTTTATTTCCATATTCACGAATAACAATTTTCATCATTTCTTTACTTTCATAATTGGGTTTTTTTTTTTTTTTTTTTTTTTTTTTTTTTAGTACTGGAAATCAGTGTTATATTTCCCTAATTAACTGTTTTTTTTACATTATTTGCTTTCTCGACTTTCTATTATAAAACTAATCACTCTTTAAAAAAATTCATACATTTCATAAAAAATGAGAAATTCCATCAAGAAGTTAATGATTTGTCAATTATTCTTTACTCCATTTGTAATCTTTTCATTATTCCAAATTTAGAATAACTGTGTCAAATTAATAAATGTAAATGCTTGTTGATTATTAATTTTCTTGTTACGGCATTTGAATTGGTGAATATTTCCAGAAAAAAAACTTACACTTTTTTATATATCTCTAATTCTAAATCATTTTCCCAAATTAATGCATATTTCTTGATTCTTGACGAATAATTTTTTCTGATCACTATTTAATATCTATATCTATATCTATCTATCTATCTATCTATCTATCTATCTATCTATCTATCTATCTATATATATCTATCTATCTATCTATAT
>JAPDSC010032733.1:19255-31954 GCA_026290005.1 Latrodectus geometricus
TATATATATATATATATATATATATATATATATATATATATATATCATTCAGATCAAAAAATGTATAATTGCGCATTTATCAATTGCAGTTAACTTTAAATAGTATGGAATATAAACGATTTTTTCTTTCTATTTTAATCAAATCTGAGAAAAAATTATTAAAAGTTTTATGATTTTATAATAAATTACCATTAAAGAAATATGATCATCTGTATATTTTAATAAATTAATACTTTAATTTTTTGGAATATTTTTTAGATTTTTTATAATTTTCTAACGTTATAATTTTTACAATGTATCCACAATAAATTCCCTTCCAACATTCAATAACTTCTTTTTAAAAATTCAAAACTGGGATACCTTAAAATTTTTATGTATCGCTGAAAAAGTTTGACACTTAAAAGAAATTTCTTCAAAAAGGAATTTCACGCATTAGTGCATCTTTGCCATTATTTCACTTTTGAAATTGTAAATTCTTTTCACATGGAGCTAAATCTTTGCATGATAAAAACTCAGATTTATTAATTGTCAAACACTTTATAAGAGTAACTTTTATTTTGCAAATATTTAAATCAGTATTTAGTAAGTAAGCATTAAATAAGTCAAATGGGTAATGAAGTGAAAATTAATGCTAACATATACTACCTATAACTCTCTATTTTTAAACATAAAATGAACTAGTCCATTACTTTATGTAATAGTAATTATTATTAATCTCCAATATGTTTGATAATTAAATTATTCTTTTTTTTAATTAAATGATAAATAATATTTATTTATAATTTTCCAAAGAATAAGTCCTTTAGTAATTTATGATGGTTTTTAAATATTAAAATTAAACTAAATCTATACAGTTGCTTAAGATAATTATTTTACATGATTACATAAAATAAATGTTAATGTTATGTCTTAAATTAAAGTCATATCTTTTGATACTTCGTTATATGGTACGTTGGTTACGAATATGATTACTTTTGTAATGTATTTTGATTCTATCCACTTAAAATAATTGTAAACTCATTTAAGAAAATGTAATTATTTTCATTACAAATGTGTATTTTGATTATTTGAGAACTTATCTCTTTTGATAAGATAGAAATTAGAATTCTCTATTTATCGAATTTGATTTGAAAGCTATTGAAATGAATCATGGCTGAAGCAAAAAATGAGATCTTCTTACTGCATTCGCTTTTATCGCCAAAGTTAATTTTTCTGCCTCATTATTCTGAGAAATCATTGGGCACAGTAACATTTAATTTATTTTCATTTTGTAAATGTCAAATTAATTGCCTCATTTTCATTTTAACTGTGACTATTAATTCTTAACTAAAGAAATTTTATTTGCTACATTTCTTTTCAATAATATGGTAATAATATTTATTACCTTAATCAAATACATTCAAATTTGTTTGCATTCTATTAATGAAGAATCTAATTAAATGAGCATTATTTTTTTTAAGTTATTTGGAATATAAGCTCTTAAGCGTTGTCAATTATTAGAGACAACGTTATAAAAAATTCAATAAAAATTGAAATTAAATAATATTATGTAAGCGAATTGTTGTTGAAAATGAAAAACAATTTCTCTATTGTAAAGTGGATTACTTCCTAAGAACCAAAGAATTTAATAGGTAAACAGGAAAATAATTCTGGTATTAACTTCAAAATGTTAGGAGTAAATGCAATTAAATTATGTTTAATTGAAACTTTGTGAAAAATTGTGTATTCCTTCATTCATTAATAATTATTTACAACTAGGCTTGTTAATGGAAATTTTGATAACTATGATAATGTAGGTAGAAATGTTTTACACGCAACTTTATAAATGATATGAATATGAATAGATTCATAAATATTTTAATAATTGACGTTTTAATTATGTAATAAAAAAGGAATACCTATATATGTTATTGAAGTTATTTTCAAATAGCTTTTGTTGTTGTGAAAGGTTATTTGCATGAATAGAAGTTTGAAGGTTCTATATTTGAAAAATTTCAAAAAATTGTTAAAAAATTTAAAAAAATTGTTTGCCTTAATTATACTTTTGCGATAACTTTATTCCTCGTTTCAAAATTGTATAAATCCTTATATTTATTTTTGTTTGTGAAAATACACAAAGACAATTTGGAGTTAAGTTGGTTTCTTTAAATCTAATCCATTAAATTAGCTGCTTTTGTTACTTTAGGATAAACACAAGTTTACATAAGTTAGAAAATAGGGAAGTAAAAAAGGCTTATTTATTGAATTTAAATTAATTTTTCTATATTCATTTGTTTTGTGTTTACGTTTAATACAAGTTTCACTATCTTATTTTGAAGAATGACAATTGGTAAATAAATTTTTAGACTCAAATTTACTCAGGAGTATTGAAGAAATGAATATAAGTTTCTGACTTGGTTGTTTCTAGATCAGAAGTTAGTTACAAATTTTTATTCATTTTTTTGTATATTTTTCAATTAAAACTTTATTCTTAATTTGTTGCTAGTAATTTCCTTCTTCCAGCAAGCTATTTCAAAAAAGTTTAGATTTGATTAAAATAACTTTAATTTTTAATTCAAATCAAATTTTAAACATTTATAAATTTGTATACTCATAGATATTTTTTAACTCTATAATAACTAAATATCTTAAGAAAATTTACCGATTTAACTTTGTTATGAGGATGTACATTTTATTTTCCTTTTATTCAATTAATCAAATATTTTCTTACAATAGGAAATTATTTCATTCCAAATGTACACATAACGCATTTGTTGATATACGGTAAATTAATAAATGTGGTGAATTTATAATTATTTATGTAATATTTTATAAATTTAATGAAATTCTACCTATACATCAAAATCCAAGTATTTAAATGAAATCAAAGTTTTTTGTAAAAATGTCAGATTTAGTTTTAGCCTTTTAAATTACTTTTAATAGAAAATATTTGAGTTTTAAATTAATAAATTTTATACTGTATACACTTTTCTTCAATTATCATCACAGAATATTTATAAATTTGCGTAAAATTATCAGAAAAATTGTGTTATAATATATTTCATTTAAAATGAATTGTCTTCAAATTTACTTATGTTATTATAAGTATTATTAAGCAAAAAATAAATTGAAATTTAATTAACTCTAAAATGATAACATAAAATTTAATCTTTTCATGAAATTCTCGAAAATTAATTTATTTCTTGTTAAAAAATGTAGTTTAAAATCCTGCTTAGTAATGAATTTCATTTTCTCTTTTTATAAAATAAAACCTCAAGAATTACATTTAAATTAAAATAATTGCATAATTAAATAAAAGTACTTGTGTTTTCTATGGCTTATGTTTGTATTTCTAAAAAAAATTGCAATACATTTAATAAAGCTTATATTTCAATTTACTTGGATAAAAATTGTACATTTATCAATCGTCTGATGCTATATTTGAATATGCACACGAATATTAAATAATGTTTTATCAATGAAAATATAAAAAAAATATATTTGACTGTTTAATAGATAAAAAATATAATTTAGGAAAAAACACATCTGATGCATAAAATTGTTTTATCAGCAAATAAGCAAATTTTTCATTCATAATTTATTTATTGGTAAAAGAATATAACTTAATTCTTGCATAAAATGTTTTGCTGTACTATATTTAAATGTTTTCCTGTTACAGAATAATTTAAATTATTTTATTGAAATAAATTACTTTTTCAGATGCTAGAAATTATTTTTATAAGAAACATGGCTATGATAATTTATTAATATTCCATTAAGCTCTCTATCTTTTGCTTCAAAAATATTTTTAATTGTTAATTCATTTTTCAGAACAAAGCATCCTTATTAATTTATATCTTACTATACACAAAATTGACTTGTAAAATTGTTATTCTCCTTGTCACAAATGAAAAAAACAATAAAATAAATTATGCTACATTAAAATAATACAATAATTCAAACTGTTTAATAAATACATATAATTTTTAGTGACAAATAGTAAATGCATAGCAAGGCTGCGGAACGCTATACTTTGAAAGGATTAGCCAAACTATGAGAAATTTGATTTTTTCATATGTGATAACAAATGCAATTAATTTAGATTTAGCAAAGATATATTTCGTGGTTAATTTCGCACTGCATATAAAAGGAAAATTTATTAATAGAAAATTTTTTAATTACTAATTCTAATAAAATTCTTATGAGATGTTTTGCGTGAAACAAAACTTATGTAACTCCAGTTTATTTCTTAGTTTGAAAAAATAAAAACATTACTTTCCTTATTTGAAATAAATGCTTACGAAAAAAAAACTGCATTAAATGTAAGAAATCATAATAAGATAGATCCAAATGCAAAATCAGAGAAGTCAGGAGACAAAATTTGACTAACGAGAAAACGGAAACAAATGAAACCATCTCGTTAACCACCAAAGTGTAAAAGTTGATAAATTGTGCAGAAATCACCAGATATTGAAACATTCGTAAATATATTTAAACTTAATCAATTAGTAATACAATAATTTGAATCAACGGGACTCATTTGACATTGATTGCAGCGCAGCAGAATATTCCGAATTTGTTCACTCATATTACTATTATACGTTATTCTAATTCATAGGCTATTATAATTGGATTACTGATATGAGTATAAGAGATGGACTTCGAAAGACATAACATTATGTTACCTATCAAATTATATTTCTGTCTGTAATGTTACTATAGACAAGTTAATGTTTAGACAAATTGTGTGGAAAAGCTGATAAACTGCTTTCCTATGAGTAAACCTATTTTGACCCCAAGTAGGGAAATGTTTTGCTGCCTGAGACTTATAAGATATTTTAATATCCACCATATAAATGAATTTCGGGAAGAATTTTCTTGGAAAAGTGCACGTAACGTATGAGAAAATTCCTGGAATTCTCCCAAGCGCATTCCCATCAGGTAGGCAGGTAAAAAACCTAAGTGAAATATCAAACTCAAGATATTCTATCTTAAAAAACATGTGCCATACCAGTAGACCAAGGTGAGTCAAAGCAAGAAAATACTTGTTCGACATCTAGTACATTAGTTTTGATAGGTATTAAATTTTAGTCCGCACTCAACCAGAATGCATTGCTAGACCTTTGAACAGCCATTACTTTATATTTGAGCTTTGGAATTTTTTTTATTTCTCCTCATATTTAGGACAGGGTTGTGGAAAAGTTTAAACTGGATAAAAAAACCCGCTTGTTACGTCAAAGGCTTCTAGGTAGTTTATTATAAATTATACAATGCTTTCCTAGCTAATCACTCTTCTATTTAGCATGCTTGATGATTCATTAAAAAAATATAAATTTTAAGTAAAACATACTAAATTAACTAAATTTAGGTGTGAAATCATACAGCGTAAGCTATTATTCTTCAATTAAACACAAAGTTGTACAATTAATTCTGAGCTGAGTTGCAATAGTTACAACCATTCAGAAATACGACACCATTTATTAATTATATTAAAATCCTCGTCTCCTAAAATTGTGCTTTCAATCAATGAACATAAATTTGTCATTTTAGTTTTGATTTATTTTTTGGTGTTTTTGATTTTCTCATTTGAAATCTTGTTTATTTAACTATATGAAATACTATATAAAGAAAAGTTTTGCAAAAGCTTTTTTTTATTGAGTTTATAATTACAACACTTACTCAAAACAGATTGAATTTAACAATATTTGCATGTCAAAAATAACATTATAAATGAATTTTTATTTTATTTTATTGATGTTTTAATTTAATGGAAACTTTTAAAATAAGCTCAAAATTCTTCAATTACATACGCTTTTGTTCATGATACATTATGACATTCTAATATTTGTAATGCATCATAACTCCAAACTTGGAAATCCTTACATATGATTACAAAACATAAATTTATTATTTTTTTTAAAAAAATTCTGAATTTTTATAATTTATTTAATTTTACAGGGTATATAAAAAGATGCTTCCATAAGCAATCATTTTTTTACAAGCAACTTTCTTTTTTGAAGACAAATGATCACAGGTGTAGTTGGTTTTCGAATTTATGCTATGTATAATTTCTGGGAAATCTGACTTGTATTATACATTTTCAGAGATTAAGCAAAAGTTTCTGGCTTTACTTAAATGCATAATTTTTTTTTATTTGCAAAATTCTTATAACAAATTAAAAATTGATGATTTAACTCAGAAATATTCATTCATTTCCTATTTCTAATAGCAGACTTCATGAGAAAATAAAATAATTTTTAGACATCAATATATCATTAATGCCTTTAACATCAGGCATTTTAAACACCAATATTTAAAAATTCTTGTCAAGCATTAAAAAATTCTTCTGATGAGCTTTCCATCATTTACATACAATGCCAAGCTTCAAGTCAAAGGAATCTTATAAAAATAACGCATATATTAAAATTCCTTTTTCAAATTGTGTTTAAACGCAGATTTAAATATTCATCCCCATTTCAACTTCAAATTGTGTGATTCATCAATGTTTTAAAATCAAAATATGTATTGAATACTCCAACAAAAATTACAATTCTATTCTAATATAAATTTAAATTAAAAAAATTTCTGAGCAAAGATATACCTAAATGAAAATGGGATATTAATTATTTCTATATATTTCCTAATTAATTATTTTCTATTAAAACATTCGAATCTAAAAATAAGCTGAAGTAGTAGAAAGAGTGTTATTTTCCATTTAAGGACTTTATTTGAAATCACAAATTAGCGAAAACTGCGATAAAATGTATCCATGATTGAAATCTTGTCAATACAGCAATGATTCAGAATATTACTTGCAGTAATTGAAGTTAGGAAGAAACATAAGAATGAACGATAATTAATTCCTTAAGAAACAAATTTGTGTCAATTCAATTTGTTCTATCATTACTGTATAACTTCGAGCTCTTATAATTTCCCTTATTAATATCATTTTATTAAGATTTTAAAACTCATAAAAGTGTGCATTCATAATATTAAAAATGTAATAGCATTTTTTTTCATACTCTATTCAGAAATTATAGTTTAAATATATGTTATAAAGGAAATCGAATTTATATGTACACATTCAGTACAGTGTATGAAAAATGAATGTGCTTTAAATCATTCATATCTTTATAGTAGTGGACAGAAAAAGAATTAAATCAAGTTTAATTGATATTTTATGCTTGGGATACTAAACGTTTTTTTAAATGCATTAAACATACCTCCTAACCACAAAATTGCAAGATAAATGCTGTTTCTGTGTTTCATATTTTATATAATTTATAATAATTAAACCAAAATATCCGATTCGTTTGAATCGGATATTTTGGAAGGAATGACAAGAACTTTTATCTATGAAATAGGTCATTCTAAAAAAATTAATTTGTATTGTGTAAAAGTACTTCACTGGTGACAATTTGACAAAAATTACTGATATATTCTTAGGGCTATCATGCAGATAATTTTATAGGAAATTAAAGTATTTTTGGTGAATAAAATGTTTTGTAGTATCTGAAAAAAAGAATAAATTTGTAGTTTTTTTCTATATATATATATATATATATATATATATATATATATATACAAAAAGAGAATTACTATGTATGTGGTCTCAGTGTTGTATAAGTTTTAAAATTTTCGTTCTTTGTATACAATTAATATTATAGTTTTTAAACATGTATTTATCTTCATTATTTTAATTTAAGAGAGAAACTGGAAAATACATTATGCAAAGCATGAAAACTCTGCTTTCCGAACGCATCAGTAAACAAAATGAAATTAAGAATACAAACTCTTATTCTAGAAACACTGATATCATTGTTTAACGCAATTTAAGTGTTAATACAAATATATTTAAAATGAGCTAAGCTGGTCAGTAAAGAAGCTTTAGTAGATTAATTTGGATATGTGTTTGCTCTCCTGAGAAATAGACTATTAAATCTGTTGGACATGTTGATCATGATTAATGCAATGATGATTAGATTGTTGAAGATTAGGGCAGAGGCGATTCTATCCTTTGTCTTCCAGAATTATGTTAATTGATTCAAGAATTATTAATTAATAAGAATGATCTTCGAAGTGATAAAATGATGATCCGATTAAGCATTTTGAAGGTTGTTTACTGTCATCACCCTGTTTAAATGGTGTATGTTATGTTTCAAATTGTGATGTCATTATTTGTAAGAATTTTAAGTTATAGTTAAGTATTTTGCTTTCAATTTTTTGAGATACACATAAGATTATTTCAGTTTTATTTTATTTTATTTCTCAAAATGTTATAATTTTAAGATAAAGTTTATAGATAAATAAAAAAGTTGATATAAATACTTTTAAAATGATTTTTTTATATTTTGTTAATAGCTTGTTCATTGCTTATATGTTTATGTATTATATTTCTCTTCTTTTTATTATATAAATTAAATCTATTTCTAAATCTATTAAATTTATGAGTTAAATCTATTTTCATGAATTGTTATACTTCTTTATTCTTTGTTTATAACAATAAATTAGGATATTTGTTAATTATTATATTTTTTTGCGTTTGATTGAAGACAATGAAAAGTGTCACTATGAAATTCTAAATTATCTTAAAATAATGTTTTATTATTAAATTTTGTAAATTATTAAAAAGTGCTTTGTTAATTTGTAATAAAATAAATCTATAATCATTTATATTTTTGATTATAAACTTAAGACAAAAATTTGTTGCAATTACTGAACGCTATGAGATTACTATAATTTTTTGTGATGTAATAAAATCATTGCCGTATCATAATTTAAGCAAATGGGATTTAATTGGATTTTCTACTAGTAAATATCTAGTTAGAAACATAAATTGATAAATTAATGTAGTTATAAACAAGGGCATATGACATTTAAGCGAATACTTTGTTTCGTTGTAAATCATAATTTAAGTAATATTTTCACAAAAACTTTAGGTGCATAATTTATTTCTGAAACTTGCTATATATAAGAGAGAAAATAAATATAATTTTCAATTCTTACAAAAATTTGGGTAGTAAAGAGTAATTATAATCTATTTAAAAGTGTATCACTGTTTTTATTATGTAGACAATTTGACTCCAGAACTTACTCCATGGGGAGTGTTCTCAGCAGAGCAGTTTTAAATTCATATTTTTTTATTTGCTGTAAATAAGAAGAAAGATGCTCTTACTTTCTGAGTGACATTGATTCAGAAGATTTATTTCGCTCTTATGACCAATTACCTCAGATGAAAGTAAGAGGAGAAAGAAGCAAAACATCTGCGGACTGCTAGAAGCCACCATAAAGAGATATGGGCAAAGAGCCAATTTAAACTGCCAGAAAAAGTTATAAAACGCACGTAGCAGAACTACTTTCT
Source organism: Latrodectus geometricus (assembly GCA_026290005.1). Lineage (NCBI taxonomy): Eukaryota > Metazoa > Arthropoda > Arachnida > Araneae > Theridiidae > Latrodectus > Latrodectus geometricus. The sequence continues at coordinate 28,596 of JAPDSC010032733.1, forward strand.
ATTTTTGAAGTTAAGTTATAAAACTGCATCTATACAAAAAGACAAATATTGGTAAATAAATATAATAAAAAACACACACATATTTCATTAATAAAAGTTACATTATTTAATTTTGTTAATATTTTCTTATTCCATGATTTGTTTTTATATTTGCATCATCATCATATGTAATCATATTTCCATATCATTAAAGGATTAATTTAAATTATGTTCCGATCGTTTTTACGAGTAATTCAGAAAAATACTTATCTAAATTTAAACAGAATAATAAAAAATAAATTGTTTCCTTTCAGTCATTAATGTGAAGAAGAAGTCAATTTTAAGTCAAGATAATAAATTTTTTTACCTTAAAAATAACAAAACATTTTCAAAATTTATTCTCATTCTAAGTATATAGAAATTAATACTTCTAATCTGCATTAAAGTGAGTGATAGTGTAAACAAAAGTAAGAGTTTTTTGCTAAAAAATGTTATCAAGGAGAAAATGCATCATCTATTTCATAGGAATATAATGTAACAATAACAATCTATTTCGAAATTGTTATGGGATTTTGTTTTCAAAATTTTGTGTAAATGAACTTTACTAAATATAAATACACTAAGAATATTTTGAAAAGTATAATGTAGTAACTTTTAGTAAAATGTTTACTTTTGTTTAAGACATATAAAGATTTATATTTATAAAGTAAAATACGTTTTTACTGTTTCAGTTTTCCTTTTCTGGAAAATTCAATAAATAAGTCTAGAAAAAATGTATATGTTTGTAAAATCTGTCTTATTCTTAGTATGTAATAAAGTAGAATAATTCGGTGTGCTTAAGTTATCCCTTGATAATATGTGTCCAATAAAAATCTGCTAAACAGTATGGCTAAACAGTAAACTCTCTAGAGATTCTACAAGATCATCAGTTCTTAATGACTGCCATTTGGGATTCTAGAAGCACTCGAATAAATTAGTGTTTTCTTCTGGTTGAAATTATACATGGTGGCAAGATGTTAATTTCGACTGGTAAGTAATTTTTTTCTCATCTCCTTTCAAATATTTTTAAAATATACATGTAACTCTTTCATTTTCCTTCTTTTACAATAAATATACATACAAGAATCTTTAAAGCAACCAAGTTTTAAAATAATTTTCATGTAAACATTTAACAATGTTTTATTTTAAATTATCAATAAGTTATTATTTATTTCGTTAAAATATGATTTTTAGCAGATGAGATAAATTACGAAAATGTTTAAATTGTTAAATCTTTTTAATGTTATTTTATTACTGTAATATTTACAATTTTTAATTGTAAATTATAAAATATAAATAAATTTTAGTAATTAATAATATATATTATTAATGACTAAAATTTATTTGATATATCTGTCAGGTTTTTATAATCTAATCTTAATTGAGAATAGTATATTTATTTGCTTTTATCTATAAGATTACTTTTATATATTTAATATACATGATATCAACATATAATAGTGACTATAACATATTTTATTCACCAAATTTTGCAAGGGATAAAATTATTGTAAATAAAAATAAATAAATTTTCTTGGAAATTTCAATAAATCAATTTAATATATAAATATAAATTTTGCTATATAAATTTATAGCAAAATTTCTAAAAATTGTATTATATATAATAAATAACTTTAAATTAAGTTATAATTTCACTTTTGTGAATACAAAATTCTGTAATTTATTTTCGTCAGCCTTAATTTTTTAAATTAATAAAACTCAGAGAAATAGTAAATGTTTTAAAATATTAGTTTATATTTAATGCAAAGATAAAATTGAATTTTGGGTAAATAATGCCTTGAATAGTATTAAAACATTTAAAATCAAATAATATACATGTTAAGTCAGACGTAAATAAGAATATATCTTAATACTCTAATGATTAGAGAGTAATCTAAGTTTATTCGTGATGGCTTACAATCGAAATAGAGAAGCATACCGATAGTTATACGTTTCATTGAGACTGGACGAATAGCCTCTTTGTATCTAATATGTGGGGATCCTTTTCCATTTGTTTGATTTCATATCTGTCTTAGTATGTAACTACTTGTGCTTCATAAGCAAAATTATTTTCCACCTTCAACGCAATCTCTGGTTGGCTCTTCTGTTCTGATTGGGGCTTTCAACAGAAACTAATCATTACTTGTGCGTTAACGCAATCAGTGAACCGCAACTAAAGAATCGTTCAGAAAGTTGTGGAATTAGATATCACAATAGTTTTGGAAATGATCCAGAGTAAGAACAATTCCTTATTTTTTTCGTTAATCTTTGTTATTCTGTGAAGAACATTATCGATCTTATTTCTTGAACATAATCTAATAAAACAAGGAGTTTCATGCGGAGTGCATTTTTTTATCAGTTTCTGTTAAGCAATTCAATCGATTGCTTTAATTAATGTAATGTGAGAAATCTTGCGTATATTTAGACGATAAATGAATGAATTATTTTTAAGTAACTAATTAAGTTATTGCTCATTTATTTAATTCGATTATTATTAGAATATTAAGTTATTTCTGAAATTTAATAATTTTAGCTAATTAATAGAAGATACTCAAAAATTATTTCGTTCGCAAAAATTCTCCTTTTTTTAATTTATGTTCTTATTTACACAGCCTCCCACAAACAAACACAGCTCCTGATTCGCTCGCACATAATTACTTGGTATAATTTAACTTAGGCAAATGAATAGGTTTTAACTAAAGCAAATACAAATTAAGTTTCTTTAAATTTCAAATAAAGATAATATAAAATGAAAAATTTTAACATAGAACAATTTATGTTAATTAAAAATAATGTGATTTTACTTTACAAGTGCAGAAATAATTATTTTTAAGTCGGTTTCATGGATCAAATATGTTATTTAGTAAGTATTTTAGGAAATATGGTTAAGTTATATATTTAAATGACATTTTACTTTACATCTATTAGACATTAAGAATAATAAATGTTTAAACTACACTCAAAATTTTATATCATTGAGGATAATTCTCTGGGGTTTTAAACTAGTAATGCAATTATTAATCAAATACCTTAAAATATCTCTTACGTATTACATACCTTATCACATACTGTATAAGTAATTTTTGTTTTATGTTAGATTTTTCAAGAAAAGTAGAGAGATGTTTATAATTTCTCCATATGAAGTGTTTCAACAGTATTCTATTTAAAAAGCTGAGATCAGTATTATAAAACTAGGTTTTACAGTTTTTGTATCAATAATGATTGCATTTAAATTCTGTGAGTCATAATTAACTCATTAAAATTAAGAAAAACGAACGACATTTAATTGTGAATATCAAGTAATTAATATTACCACCTGTATAATAAAAACAGTATATATA
>JAPDSC010032733.1:32354-46643 GCA_026290005.1 Latrodectus geometricus
AAGTGAAAAATATTGTAAGCATATCATATATGTATGTGAGTATTTAAGAATATTTTGTAACATAAAAAAATGTAATCATATATTTGGAGTATTATAAAAATATTTATCATGAAAAATCTTAACAAATATTTTTCTTCATATATTCAAGTAGTAAATTTTGTTCTCAGAACTTAATTTTATTTATTATATTTCAGTTTAAATAAATAATAAAAAAAGTTTCAAGAACAGTTATTGATGTGAAAAATGTTTTGTTCAATCCTGGAGAAACTTTTATTGGGCGCAATTTAATATGTCTTGAAAACTACAACTTCAGATGTAGCAAAATAAATAAAATAAAGTAACAAGTAATTTTCAATTCAAGTGTCAAGACACATTTCCACACGTTTTCTCAAAGATGAAATTTCTTATTTCCTTTTTCCCTTTTTTATCCTGCTTGGTGAAACAAGATTCTAGAAAAATCCTTGATTTTTCTATACTAAAATAAACAAGACGGCAACTTTTCCCCGCTCAACTCAGAGAAAACAAACACAAAAGTCTGCGGGTGTCTTCCTTGTGTCTTCATTCTAACGTGATATGAACAGGAATTGTGAAAATAAAACGAAAGAGTAGTGAAAAATATCCAGACAAAAGTAAAAAAGGCAGAGGCGCTGCATTCAAATTTCCTTGCGCATAGATACTTCTGCTCAATTACACACTACGGTTGCAGTTTAAAAATCTAACCAGTGATTTGGGCACGACAGTAGCATTCATTTTCTAAACGCAAGGGGTGCGTCAAAAATTACAACGTTCTTGTTAAATTTTGGACAAAAATAAAAAAAATCAAGAATTAAAAAAATTATAGGATCAGCATATTGATATAAGAATGTATTAACACATGTACGTTTATGTCAAAATATATATATATATTTTGAAAATTTATGATAAATAGAATTTCTTTAACGATGCCATATATAGTACAACGTATTTTGCTTTAAAGTTATGTCAACCTATATGAAATTTTATTAACGCTATGTTCAGAACTCATTTTACTAGAATGGAAACTATAGGTGCTTTTTTAAAAACATGTGAAGGGTAAGCTTTTAAGCATTCCATAAATGTATAATCCAAATAAAATATTAAAAAAAATACATTTAAAGTGAATAAGTAAACCATTTTAATAAATATGCATTTTTAATTTTGTTTTACAAGTATAAATTATATTACAATAAATCAATTTAATTTTCTTTTTAATAAATAAATACAAGTAACAAAATCGGTACTTATTAAATAAAAGATTAATTTTATTTAATAATTATTGTTTTCGAAAAAAATTTACTTTTAATGTGGGATTAAATGTCAATAATGGAGATTTATGTGTGAAACATTAACTTATTAATTTGAATCTGTCAAATTCTTCCAAATTAATTATTAATATGTACAATTTTATAATTTTTTCATTTAATCTGTGTAAATACATGCACAAACACATATTGAATATATATATATATATATATATATATATATATATATTGCATTAGTTTGATATTTCATGCACAGTACGTAACGGTAAGTAAAGATACTTCTAATGAAATTATTAAGGGGTCTTTAAAGTTTACAGCACCATTTGAATAAATACTCTTAAATATTTTTCATCTATTTTAAAAATGATGATTTGTTGACTTTGTAAGCATTACATTCTGAAAAATGCAAATGAAAAGCATCTGAACTCAGCTTTTCTCACAGCTGCAGTTTGAGGAAAATCCACTCTTTGAACCTTCTCTAATCTTTCAGGTCTCACGTTAACAGTAGATTTATGGTACCTTCATCGATTTCTTTGTTCATCCTACCTTAACTGGAAAAAGAGTGTAGTGATGTTTGTTTGGCATAAAATGCTTCATAAAGTACATTTTCTCACTACCCACAGTAGTTTATTTTTATTGACTGAAGAAATGTGCCTGAAAATCGCTCGGAATAGTAAGATTTCATTTTGGTTTTTCTAAGAAATATCTCTTCAAGAAAGGTAAACTGAACCGCTATTATTAAGAAATGTTATTTGAATTCTAAATCCATGAAAATAAGTTTTCCATGAAATTTAAATTTTTGCTATCCTATTATACATGAATTGAATAAATTTTCCTACTATATAATGTTATATTTATCATATTAAAGTTTAAGATATTCTCTTTTTGTAAAATTAAATTTATCTTTGATAACAAATGTAATTACTAGTATTATTTTTGCATTAAATATAAACTCGTTGATCTTAAATTATTTTGCTTGAATAATAATTTAATTAAAAAAATAATTTAATTATTTTGCTTGAAAAATAATTTAATATTAAAATCATTCATAATTTGATGCCAAGTTATTTTAAATATTGTATAAATTGTTTTAAAATTTTGCTATTTATGGAAAGATAAAAATTATTACAAAATGTGTGATTCTAATAATTGGACAAAACTAAAAATACTAGTCTATAGGTTTACAATGAATTATATTTGAAAATAGATCAATATGAGGTCTTAAAACTTATTATTTAGCATAAATTTTTCAAGAAAACACTGATATCAGTTTGAATAAATAAAATCCTTCCAGGTATTGAAAGCATTTTTTATTTCGATCTAAAATCAACCAAGGATTTTAATCATTTGATAAAAGAATAAATATTAATACGCAAAATAAAAAATTGTTTACTTAGGCAGAACTATTACACATTTGTTAAAATCTTTAAACAATTTTATTCTTAACAAAGTTTTATAAATATTAACAGTCACTCATTATAAATATCAATATTTTTACTATAAAAATAAGGCAATCAAACTACCTGCTGATTACAGCAGAGTTATTAATTTCAAAGTGAGGTATAATCTCTAAAATTATCCCTGAAGATTTATTTTTCAATTCGGCAAAATAATTCTTTATATTATTATTTTAATTAAGATAAACCACTAAATACTTAAAGTTAAAGATTTTCCTCTTTTAAAGAAATATTGTTTTTTCCCTAATTACCGTCATCAATCAATGCCAGATAAGGACAAAAACGTTATTGTGTAGAAAGTAGTTTTTAGATAAGAAAAAATAATTTTTTACATCGAATTTTTAGTTACCAATGAAATTGATGGAATATGCAATCTCGAGAATTATTTGCTCTTAGGTAAGTGAAATTTTCAAAAAATAGTTTTATATCTAATATTAATATTTTAATTTTGAGGTAATAACACACAAAATGATACTTATTTTTTTTTAATGAATTTTACTTATATTAAAGTTCGCACACACACATATAACAATAAATATTACAAACATTTACCTAGATTACGTATATTATTGACAAATTTTTAAATCATTGCAATTTCCATTATATGCAAATTTACATGAGTTTTTTTTATCATGTTCGAAATCAGTATGTTAAAACTAATATATTAATGAATAACTTATAGGTAAATGTTGATGATTATTCATGTGTATAATATATTATAAACACTTATTGAATTTAAAAACGTGTGTTTAAGAAGAATTCCTCTTAATTAAAATTATTTAAGTAAGAAATAATAGGAATTTTAAAATAGAAAATAAAAAGCTATATTCGTAGCCAGGTGGCAACTGTGCTATATTTTGACACTTGGTGAAAATTTTACTATGAAATGAAAATAAATTTTTTCTTTTAGATGTTAAAAACAAATCCTCAAAATGTTTGTTAAAGAAGAGTTAAAACAAATTGTTTTGACTAGATATTAAATACTTCAACATACAAATTCATCACATTTAAACAGGAAATTATAATTCAAAATTCAGATATTTATCCTATGGCAATGTATGTAGTTCATTTCTGATTTTTTTTTGAATAACTAAAGTAGAATATGGTGGTGATTTAAAAATTTTCTTTGGGAATTTAAAGTTTGATAATTTAATAATTTATTGATTATTATGAATTCAATAATTTATAAAAAAATAATGCTTAGCTTTTGTAGGTGTTTAAAGTAACTAAAAAAGTACTATAATTTTATCTCAAATAGCCTAAATATTAATTTAGAAGATTTTTAAATACGTAATATTATTAAATTTACAAAATTTGAAAAATTTATTAATGATCACAAATTTTGTTTACTTATCAATTAGGGAGTGACATTAAATTATTTCTAAGAATTTTTTCATAAATCAAATGTAAAATTATTTACCCCATAAAATATATTTTTTCATTCTTTCCTTCTTTATATATGTTTATTATGATTTATATTGAGACTATTATTAGCTTAATTCATTGAATGCTTCTTAATTTTAGTTTATTTTCTGATTTTAGTATTGAAAGTTGTGTTTTAATTGGAGAATAATTTTATCTGGGTATCATATAAATTAAACATGTTTTGTTAATAAATGTTTCTGCATGAGATCTAAATAAATATTGTTATTATGCATTCCATAATCATATACTTAAATAAAATAATAGCTATTTTTAAATGTAAGAACTCGCATAACTTTATAAGTCAAATATTGATTTTGTTATAATAATGTATTTCAAGGGAAATTTATAAAATCAATTTTATAAAGTGCATTACATTATTCTAAAATTAATTTGATAAAGGGCCGTTCATATGTAAACACCTTATTTTATTTATATTTTTCACAAAAAAAAAATTAAATACATTCTATTGGGTACTTAAGGAGTTGCGAAAATTAAAGTATTTATATATTTGGAAAATAGTTGATTTTTACAAGAGTCTTTCCATTCTCTATATCTATATTTTGATAGAAGTAGATTTCTAAAATTTTAGATATATAAATATCTAAAATTTCAGAAATCTACTTTTGGACTACAACTGTATCTACTACTGACCAAACATATTTACGAGAAATTACATGCAATATCCTTTAATTTTTATATTTAAAAAAATGTATATAGTTTTTGTAAAGAAAACTATACATTATTTTCGATAACTTCCTTTAAAATTATTTTATACCCTTATATATAAATCCATTTTATAATTATCATTTCCTTTAAATAATTTAGATTATCATTAATGATTTAAGATAGTGAATACACTAAACCTCTGTTAGCAGGAAAACTTTTGCAACAATTTCAGATAGTCTTTAGCATTTGCATTTCAACAGAATCTTTAGCATCTGCATTTCTATAGAAAACAGATAAAGAATCCTAACATTTTACCCCAAAACCAAATATCTATCACAGTAGACAATATCTGAATCGTAGACTGATCTTAGACATATTTTGAAGGAGAAGATAATATAGTTGCAGATATATTACCAAGGTAAGAAAAAACGAATTGCTGGGTTTTAAAGGTATTGCGCAATAACAAGTTAACGATAAAGAATTAAAAAAAAGCTAGTTCTTCAATAATCAAAAAATATTTTTTACTCAAACAAACATTTTATCAAACAGTAATTTCTTCCAGTACATCGCATTGTATGACACACTTGTCCTATGTAATGTCTAATATTATGCACTATATATGTGATGCTTTTATCCATACTCAATTAACTACATTCAATACAAGAGAAATATACCTGAAATCCATAAAAGGCCTATCTAACTTATTTATGAATAAAATTGGAGGCTCCTAATAGGTGGAGCTAGGTTATTTTAGATTTGGAGCTTGGTACAAATAGTTTTAGGCAGATATACCATGACTGTTGAATTCAATTAAGCAGAAAAAATGTTCAATGTTGTCCACCGTAAATGAAACACCTTGGTATAAACAGACGTCTCTACCACCAATGGTGCGATAAAAGAAAGATGGGACGGTAAAATGGAATGAAATTGTCTTTAATGACAAGTCACGCTTCGGTCTGCAACACCACGATGGTCGTATTCCAGTCTGGAGAAACGGTGGAAAGGGGATGCTGAACAGCTGCTTTATGCATCTCCCCACTGTTCCAGCACGGGTATTATAAAATGGGGTGATATTTAATATTGCTCTCTCACTTCTCTAGTACGCATTACTGGTATATTTTAAACAGCTAGTGATACATCTCCGAGGTGTTGGAATCAGTTGTCCTTCCTTACCTTCATGCCTTGCCCACAACCATATTTAAACCGGATAATGCATGACCAAACGTGATGCGTCTTCATCAATAGCCAGATTGAATTGCGTCCTTGTTCAGTTTATTCTTTAGATCTTTCACCGATAGAAAATTTGTGGTCCAGGGTTGCTCAAAGATTGACCCAGATTATATCCCCAGCTGGTACACTAAGTCAACTGTTGCAACATGTGGAAGCTTCTTGTTCTTCTGTACCCCAAGAACACATCCAAAGTCTCTTTGAATCAATGTCGAGATGTATGGATGCTGTGATCTCCAACAATCGCGCTACTCTAGCTATTGTTTTGATAGAAATCATATTTCAAAGAAGTCTAAAAATTTAATCATTTGATACTTGATCAACATGTTATCTACAATATAAATTCTGTTGTGATATCTATTATTTTTCAGTGTGTTGCAGTTTGAGTATCCAGCAGAATATATTATCGTGTTTAAACTATTTTTCTAAATTAAAAATTAATGATTACACGTACGTGAAATAAGTGTATATATTAATTATATAAATTTAAAATTATCACCGTATTTTGTGTCTCGTTAACCCAACATTTTCATAGTTAGTTATGTTACGGTTAAGAAACTATAAAAGAATAAAAGTTTTATTATACATCACTTGTATCACATTAAATAAATAAATTAAGGTTTATTAATTGTTTTTTTTACAGTAATTTAATTTTATTTCTGTATTCTTCTATTTACATTTTTGTATTTAATGTCTTTTGTTGTGTACGTTTTGAGAGTACAATTTAAATAAGTAATAATTTAAAACATTTTATACAATGTTATGCGGTGATGTCAACTGAGTGTTCTACATATGCGGTAAAACAAATAGAATAGAAGTATTATAAATAAAATCGGGATTTGGTTCAATACCAATGTTATCTACTAATAATTTTACTCAAAATGTGTTCACTTAAAAAATGCAAGTTCATTTGCATGAATATACTGTACATTTTAATATATATAAAATAAAATTTCGCATTTAACTTATTAATTCATTTTCTCAATGTGTTTATTATACTTCCATTACTTTCGTAAAATTGGCTTTTATTCTATGTTTCCTAAAAGAAAAATGTTTAGTAAAACTGTTATTACTTTTAAATAGAATATCGTCTATAGATAATTACTATCATATGTCTCAAAGATTACATTTAAATATGAAATATAAGATTCAAAGAAATTACAAAAGTGAAATTTTCTCCCGAAAGTAATACAGACTTGAATAAAATAGGAATTGTTTACAGCGCATAAAATTGTCCATAAAATGTTCTCTTAAAATTTATAAGGAGATTTAATTACAAACAACTGCAAATATTCAAGTATCTCAATGTTTTCAAATACATATATTTATAAGAATCCTAGTGCTGTTTTAAAATACGGTTTTTATAGCTGTTATTATTTCATTTTTAAATAGTTATCCTTTAAATTTATTTTTGTGTTCAATTAAGAATCAGTTAATTTGGACAGAAATTTGATATGTTTACCCATACATTTATAAAAAAATATTTTACATAATAGAATTTAATACAGTAGAAATTGCGTATTTTTAAAGTTTTAATTATTATATTGCTATGAGACCCAATTGAAATTTGTCTCATTTTATTTAGTAACTGGAAGAGATTCAATTAGAGAAGATTCGATTTCCGCCAAGAAATATATTTTTCCAATAAAAGAACAAATAAGTAACGGAAGAAAAATAAAGCATCAGTCGGTGGCAATAATCTATTTTTTTATTAGAAGAAGCTAATCGAGAATGTTCTGCACGACTCTTAATATACTGAATTACACTTAATATTTTTTACAAATAATAAATTTGTTTCATATTTTCACTTTTAATAGAAACAGGGGTTTAAAAATTTATAGATCAATGTAAATAAACAGATTTTAGTATAAATGCTCTATTTTTTTTAAATATTTAAGAAATGTTTTTCAATTTATGCTCTATGTCAAAATTTTTATTAAAAATATTATAAATTAAGCGAATTTAAATATCTTTACGAGCATTTTGACTTACAGTGCAATGAGATTTTTAAAAAGTAGAGGAAAAGTATTTAAAGCTAAGGAAATATTAACCATGCTTTAAATATTAACCATTTAATTTTGATTTAACAATTTAGTGTCTCTATAACAAAAAATAATATTTTACAGCAGCACCAGTATGCTGCATTTTGTTATTATTTGTCAAAATGAAAAATAACTATATTTATTTTATGTAACATTATAGTTTAAAATACATTAAGAGTGGAAAGGTCAATAGCAGTATATTATTTTCTCTATATCATTAGCAATGTACAGTTAAATATCAAAGTTATTATTTAAGAATGAACTGTAAGCATTTTTTTCAACAAAGAATTTTTAAATTAATACATGAAATGTTAATGTAAAAGTCTAACTTAATGTGTAATTTTGAACCTACAAAATGTTGCTTTCATTTCAAATGTTCCAAAACGTTTTCAATAGAGCACTTTTAAAAATGGTAGAATTTGTATTAGGTTGTCGAAAAAGTAATCCATTATTTTTTCTGTAGACGTCTGTAGTGATCTATATTTCGTAATGTATCCATCAAACAATTTCAGATTTATGCTTGTTGGAAAGGTGACATTTGACACTAAAATATCCTCTTCCGGTTTTTTGTTTGATTAATTCAGTTACGAGTACAAGGTTTTAAAAATGGAAGACAACAAACAGAAAATTTGATACATTTTCGTTTTTCTCTTGTAACGGCGAAAAAGATAGCCAGGTGGCTAAAATTGTGAAAGGTGTTTATCGTCCTATATAAGACTGTAACAACCAGTTACGTACAATTTTTGTTTCGTCTATTCCGTTCGGGTATTTTTGATGTTAGAGATGCACTTCGCATGTGGATACAGCATAGTCGAAAATGTCTATAAAATATCAAAAATGATCAAAGTTAACCGCATGTCAGCAGTTGTAATGCGCAAGACCTAAAAATCTACATGAAAGCTGTTTTAAACGTTTTTACAAAGTGAATCCAAAAGAAGTTACATAAAGTTCACGTAAAAATAATGGATTTCTTTTTCCCCAAACTAATATTTGTAAGATATATAACAACAGTACATTTAAAAGAAATTTTATATTTTTATAGATGGTTTTTCGTTGAAATGTATTGTTATTATTCTACTGTTGTTAATTAAATACATTAGTACTATGAAATTTATATTTATTTTTGTAATTTTAAAGAAATAAAATTATTTTTTTCCAACAGTGCACGTGCAAAACTTTATCTTTTAATTTTGTTAAAGTTTTTATTTTAATCATGTTCTGTGTTACTTTCAATTTAAATCAATTATATAATTTTTATATTTTTTAAGTATTAAAATATTTTCCTTGTATTGTCTTATCTAATCATTGATTATCATGCATTTAGAATGCTAAGATATCATGGATAGTTAAGTAAGATCATCGTTTTTTTCATTTTTTGTTTTCATTGTAAATGATTCATTTTTAATAATGGAACTATTTTTGTGCAACACACATAAGTGTGTGTGTATTCATGTATAAACTGATATAAGATTAAGGATATCAGATTCATCCCAGATTTTGATAATGTTGATAAATGATTCCTGCATTTTGTACATTTTATTGATCGATAAAAATATTATCAGCGAATTTCCATTTATTTTGAAGGAATGAAAAGCATTGTCAGAAAATAAGCAAAAAATATTAAACGAATTTTATTCATCTTTTTTAAAATGAAAATTATAATTTAATTATAAAGTGGGTTTTCTGCAGTACATCTTTGTAGTCAGGCTGATATTAGGAAAAGTAATGTCGTCGTCTGATGCATTGACATTCTTTTTTAGTCTTTATTTAGAATAAAATTGTTTTCGAATTCCTCCTGAGACCTCAATTATTGAGAACAAGATATTTGTTATTGATAAAAAGAAGATATTTCATGTTGTTTAACTGACTTAGGCTATGTATTTGCATTTATGTGAAAGAAGCTATGCAATTATTATAATTTTATTCTCCCTAGTACAAATTAATATAACTTGGTTTTAATAAATTATAGTTTTCTGAGTAAGAGATTAAGATATTTCTGAGAAATTGACATTGCTAAATTCACATTGCTTTCAATGAATATTTATAGGTATTTTTGAAATTTTTTAAGTATGTGTCTTAAGTAGTTTTCTAGCCTAAAAAGCAAACTACTCTTTAATTTGAATTCTTTCTTCCAGCAAATATGAAAATCTAATCAATATAAAATTAAATGACTGATTCTTTGAAGATCAATGCCTAAGAAATTTTTAGAAAAATAGTTATTATAAGGACATGACCTATGTTAGCACTCGTTCAGAGAGCTAGTTATCAATAAGGCTGGTTACTATATCTATCATAATTAGAAATAGGGAATATGTTCCAAAAATCTAATTTATCTAGCTGTCAAGATTAATATAAGAGAAAAAAAAATGAAGAGATTAAAAAATGGAAAGATCATTTAGGACTATTCATAATAGACTAAAATAATACAATATAAGTAATATAAGTTTTATGGTATTATAATTATATATTACATTATTTTATGGCTATATTTATAATGTAAATTAAAATAGATTATTGCTATCTATAACTTTATTAACTAATGTATTTTTACGAAAGGGAGTATTTTTCACGAATTATAGAAATATAATTATAAGTCTGAATTTAACGACAAATGTAATGGTAGATGTTTACAAGTATGCAAGACTAGCAGTATTAATTAATTTTAAAGCAAAGAAAATAAGTTATTATTTCAGTAGCTTATCTCAGATGCCTTTAAAAATAATGAAAATGTTACAGTTTTAATGCTTAAATAAGAATTGTCATTATCTCATTTATTTATATTAAAATTTTTTAACATGTGTTTTTTATCTTCAGCGAGAAATTCAGAAGTCACTGTGAGACTTGCACAAATTACAATTATCACTTACAATTTATGTACATATTTCAATAAACTATGCATTGTTGAATGTGCTACAATAAATGTATCTTAAAGATAAGCTTTAAGCGAATTATAAAAATTCATTAATAAACAGCGATTAAAAATATAACAATTTATGCGTATGTTATATATATATATACATAATATTACATATACATATATACATAATATTTTTCATGTTAACTAATATAGTTAACTTAAGTTGCATACATTATATTATTACTTAATTATTATTAATTAAATAATAATTTCTATTACTTAATTAAATTATTGTATATGATAACTTTAAATTATGTTAAAATTTGTCAATGTAAACTTTATTATTTTTATTTATAATTGAATTTTTTTAATATCAAGTGTATTCTGATTTAATACAAAAATCATTAAGAGTCTTATAATATTGACACTTTCCAATTTAAAATTAGAGAAAAAGAAAATATGCTGAATAAATATTATTTTTAATATAATTATTCTTTTAGAAATGAAATAAAATAATTTCTTTGATAAATTTCTAAATTTGTTATATTGTATGTTTTTCTTGATAAAATATGTATTTTTAGAAAAGTCGTTAAAAGCGCAGATTTCTTACGCGAAAAGCATTTGAATACTTTTAAAATAAATTTTAAATTATCTAGTACCTATATATTATATTTATTATATTTGCTTAGAATCAAACATATTTATAATGCAAAATATCTATTGCAATAATCCTTATAAACAATTAACTCGCAAATTATTTTTTATTAAACAAATTTATAAGAGATAATTATTTTATTTTAATCTCTCTTATATATTTTTATCGAATAAGTAGAATCATTTTCAAATGTCTGAGTAATCAATAATATTTTTATAATAAGCATCAATTATCACATCTTATTCAAATTAATAAACGCAATATTTCATTACTAATTAAAACGACATATTCTTCCTCTGATCATTTATTTTTTATTCTCCATTGATTCTTATCCTCTCTTTTTAAATAATTATGAAAGAACTGGTATTGATATTTCCAGCTTAATTTTTTTTAACCAAAATGTCACCCTATTTTCTGATCAAAGTTGTAACACTCTCTTTATATTTGGTCGTAGTTTTTTTTTTTTTTTTTTTGTACTAATTTCCCTTCATTCTCTATTCAAAGCATGCACTTCCTTGATATACTTATTCAAAGAACTTACTCCATCGTAATGTAATTAATGATCCATTAGGGCATCGTTAAAGGATTACTAAGAAAAAGGGTAAATCAACTGTGTTTCTTTAGTAAAATGCCTCCTTTTGTGAACTTATTTTTTTAATTAAGTCAATTTTTTTTACCGTAACTGATGTTTTCAACTACATTTAAGAATTTCAAAATTCCTTTCTGCAGAATTCCGATATAAGATTATATATTTTTATAAATGTAAGGCATCAAATGATTATATTAAATTAATATTTCAGGTACATGTTGGAAATAAACAATTGACATATTGTTTTAGGATATATTTTATTGTTTTTATAAGAGAAAAGGTTTGTGTTGAATTAAAAGGATACTTTTCTATGAAATAAATCTTATGGTAATCATATTACCAATATTTTTATAATCGAATTAAACTTATATTATTAAAAAAATCTCTAATTAATTATAAGACTAAACGAAGTAATAAATTATCATTTAAAATGGAGCATAGTATTGTAAAATTCATATATTCACTTAATATGAAATTAATTTTAAGAAATATTCAAACCAATGTTGGTTTAATTTATATAATTAATAATTTCATATTATAATTAATATTTCAAATTATGAGTTTTTAAAATTATTTTTTAGTATATATTATGTATGTAAATATATTTAGTAATTTTTATGCCATTTAAAAGAATTCCTTTCTTTGAAAATATAAAAATATGTGAAAGTTAGTTCAAATATTAAATTTCCTTTTAAAAGGTTTTTGTAATTATAAGGAAATTTCTTTTCTTTTATTCTCTTAAAAACTTTATCATTACTTTACGATGAAACAAATACCTAATTTCTTTTGAAAACCCATATTTATAAAGCTTGTTTTTGCATAGTTTTTTACATGCATTTGTACTAAACACCGCTGTTGTTTTTGAATTAGATGTAATTTCTAATTAAATGATAGATATGTGTTGAACTTTGTTAAATACTTCTTTTCCAAAAAATTATTTTTCCAATAGTTAAAATTGAGAAATGCTTTCCTTTTGTGAATTCTATGTTTCGTTCAAAATGCTATATAGAATATTTTCAGTCATCTGAATAACAAATAATATTTTAGACAAAATTCTTGAAGTTCTTAAAATTTCGCGTTTAGCACTTCATAAATGTAACTAAGTAAAATTAAACAACTAATCAGTGTACTATATTTTGATTAAGAAAGTATGCCATGAAAAGCGAATTTAGTTTTTTTTTAAAAATAATAAATATATTGTATGTTAATATGATGTAATAAGTTGTTTTAGAAATAAATTATTTTGAGATTTTATGATTTTATTTCCTGTTTCTAAATACTATTTCTAATCGAAAAAATGTTAGTATTAAATAAGGATGAATTCCATGTAACAAAGATTTATCACTTTATATATTTTATCCAATTTGTTGTTAAGAAACTATTTTATATACATATTGTTTATATTACTGCAAAATAAAGTTTCTAATAAATAAAATATTTTACAATCTTTTTAAAATTTTGGAAATTATTTTTATTTTACACAAAGAAAAATAAGTTTTTTAACATTATTTGGGATGCCTTTTCATAAATAAATATGTATACACTTCAAGCCAAAACATAAAACCTCTCTAAGGTGCAGAGCAACCATTCTCAATATAAGCAGAATTGAGTCAAAATTGAGCTTTCTTTCTCTGCCTTCAAAAGAATTTTCCTGATATATGTGTACTTTAGTTCTTGAAAAAGAAGGAATATTGCAGGGTGACTATAAAATCCCACCTGCTCCCTGAAACCAGTTAACAGCTCCAGAGATAGTTTCTTTCCTTGTTGTTTTCTCTTTTTCTCTCCTACTTGTCTAGTTGTTGTTATTTTGGGATTGAGTTCAAAAGTCCGAGTATATTCTTTTCGTGGTTGGAAACTGCACCAGATGTGATGCGAGGAAAATTCGTTGAATACATAATAAATTTTGGATATTATAATTTAAAGTAAAATAAAATTTGATCTTAATATTTTTTAGACAGAAGAAAATCATTTAATGATTACATCTAATAAAACCATTAAATAAAGTAGATACTAAAAATTTAGAATTATTGTGATATTGTTATTATTTACTTAAATCAAATGCTTTTCATAATTATGATATATATATATATA
>JAPDSC010032733.1:47043-74765 GCA_026290005.1 Latrodectus geometricus
TATATAACGTTTCTATCATTTATATAAATACAAAGCAACAATAATGTTATCTAAATCTTCAATTAATTAATGGGACACTGAATTATAAAATGTGTGATTGATCTAAACTATTCATAATGACTTTTTAAAAATATTCACTTCATGAAAATGCTATAATTAAACTATATTTTAAAAAAATACGATACAAATTTTTGATACTTTAGTAACTTAAAATTAATGTAACATAAAAACACATTCTAATACACTGCTGGAAGATTAATTATTTATACTTTTACGTACATTCATGCCATGAGTCTATATCTTTAACAAAGGAATAATTAGAATTTAGCTTAAGAATTCGGTGGAATTTTAAAAATTTAATTTTAGAAATCATAAAAATTTAATATATCATTAAATCTACATATACAATAGTCAAATACTACATGTGTGAAATTATCTTCTTCAGGTTTAGGATACTTAGATTAAGTAATATTAACTTAGCCATTCATTTTTCGGAGATCAATATAACTGACTAAGCAGCGTTCTTCGGAACTAAACTCATCAGGTTTGAAGTCAAACTGACCACGTGATAAATGAATATGCTATCCAGTGTCTTAATGAAATGAGGAAATATATATATATATATATATATATAAATAGCCATACTTTTCATTGTTTTGCTGCATAAGATGAATTTAATTTATTATTTAAATGTGTTGTAGATAATTGCTTTTCCTATTATAAGTGTAACATATATTATACAAGTTTTCATCATATCTGTAATACAAATAATGAATCTTTACTGTCTAACTCAATGTATAAGCCAATCTACTACGTAAGTTGAAGGGATCGTAAAAAGCACATTATGTTTGAAAAAATGTAACAAAAGTGAATAAATTAAATTAAAACGAAGAATAAAAATTTTCCGCTTAGTTTATTCCGATTCTTAGTTATTGGCTGAGTCGAACATTGATTGAATATAGAAACAAATATCGTAGACAATAAATACAAATCTCTTCAGATTATGATGAATTTTAGTTTTCCATTTTTATATGACATTTGAGATGAAATTTATTTTATAATACAGAGGAATACAATTTCATTCTTTTTTCAGTGGTATAGCGATACATAAATTTGTTGTATAAAAGCAGTAAATTTGTATAAAATTTACATGGATGATTTGTAATTATAGTGTATTGTAAACTTTTTTAAGTTTTAAAATGTAATTAAAATTGAATTTCATCACATGCTTAATTTTTCAATCTAGATTATTATGTTAAATTGGCTTGTTGGTCAAGATGATAGAAAGCGCCTAATAAACAACTAGTCTCAACACACGTACTAACCAAAAAAGACAACTCGTTGCAAAATTCCTTTTATTTATTTTTCGCATTTTAAGAAAATTTAAGTTTTCTAAAAAATAATTTTATGTGTCGATAATTTTGATTATTTAATTTTAGATACCTGGTATGTTCTAATATCATTAATTGCAATTTTAAGCATTCGAACTACCTGGTAAAAAATTAATTTATTTAAAAAATCAACAATGCTGCATTTAAATCTGTTAATGTCTTATAAATTATTCAACCCAAATTAAAACCGTAAGTTTCGTTACTCATTTTGTTTATTAATTTACATTTGTTTATGTTTTAAGTTATTTATTCTCACTATCTTATATATCAGGATCTTCTTTTGCAGCTCTGCAGCCTATATATACTGTTGCAAGCCTGAATTGTTTCTAAAGGTTTGATTCATTTATAACCATCCACTGTCATAGATCTCCAATAGTTAATTCCAACTATGTTAAGACCAAAGTTATTAAATTTATTTGAACTTTATAATTCTTTATTATAAAGTTACACATTTAAAAATTAATTTTCCTTGAGATTTCACAACGTAAGGAAATAATATTCCTCTAGTGCAAATTTAACCAATAAGTCGTCAAACTAAATCAATTATTAAAGAAAAAGATTTTTTTTCCGTATTTACTTTCAAAAAGCCAAATTGATCAACTCTAAATTGAATCATAAATGATTGATTCAGCTACATTAAAAAGATAATCTCTTCTTTTTATTCAAAGTTCACGTTTGTTCGATATGTTAAGGCCTAATGGAAATCGATAGATTTCTTTGATAATAAAGTAATTTGCTAGTAGTTTTCGAGTTGCATTGAAAGATATTCCCAATTTTATTTTTTTAGTTATCTTAAAGAAGGAAAAAATTAAATGTGTTTCTTCAAAATGATCATAATCATAACAAAAATAATAAAATTTAGGAATCAATTTTGATATGAATCAATTTTGATATTGCAATATTCATGCAAGTTTAGATATAACATCTGATCAAAAGTATAAGATAATATCGATTAAGTGATAAACTAAATAAAAATTGTGAATTAATAATTAATTTTAAAAACTATTTTTTTTCGACATAGAGATTAATTTAAAAAAAATAAATAGCAAGATATAAAGGATTTACAGTGCAAATATGGTATCTTCATTAAAATAATATATAAAGAGAATTAAATAGATGTTGTTGTTGTTGCCGTGTGCCAGCCTTGCTGTCACACGACAACAACAACAATTAATTAATTAAATTTTAATAAATTTTAATTTTAATCATTTTAATTAAATTTTAGTTTAAATATTCATGATAATATGTTGGTTTCCTTCGTACATTGCCAAAACAGGTAACCTAAGAACTTGGAACAAGTCAATTTCAAATTACTTACATCTGGTAGTTTCTGCTACAAAAGAACTTCCTATAATCGTAGGATTTATTTTCACTGCTTGCTATACCTTTGGTAACAAGTATTATTAGTGAAATTTATGATGTCTCGAGAGGAATGTTAAATTTTAGGCATCACTAATCGATTAAGCGTTAAAGCTTGCCCATTTCGGTAGGCAAGTCCAGAGATATGGTTCGATCAGATGGAAAGCCAATTAGAGTTGACTAGAATTACAGTAGAGATTACAAAATTCTTCCCTGTCGTCTGCCTTACAACATGAAAAATTGGTGGTTGTGGGAGATCACATTTTGAAGTTGCCGATAGAGAAACCCTGCATTGAACTCAGATCTCTACTGTTTTCGCAATAAACTGATTCTGAAGAATAACTCTACAGAGACTTCCATTTCTCTTTGCAGATCACAAACCCTCACGTCTTTTGTTGGAGATAAAAAGCAAAGCTGGTAACCCGAATTTTGACAATTTGTTATAATCCCTATTCTTACATCCTCTTCCAATCACAGTACATCATATTCTTGCTACCTTTGTTAGCAAAGTGGAAAAGTCAGCTGAAATCGTTATTGGAATCATGACAGGTTTTGGTCCCACATCATCAATTAGTTGAAACAGCAATCATGAAACTTAAAACCATTCTCATGGATATTTCGTCATGCCTGTTTTGCCTGTAAACACGTAAATATTCTAGCTCCAATGAACGTTTCCGAATCAGTCAACAGAGAGTGCTGGTACCACCAACATTTGCAAAGAAGTGTACTATACCATGTTCCTTTCAATCGGGAAACTGGAATGGCCATCATTAAAACCAATGGGTGGCGAAAAAACTAGGATTACAATTATTAGATTGTGTATCTATCACATAACTGAATATATTTTTTATATAACTCAATATATCTGATTGATACCGGTGCTGTTATCTCAGCGATTCCTCGGTCAGCGTCACTGACACACTGCTGGCCAGTTTCTCTCAATCTGTTTGTGGCAAATGGAATTACTTTTGTGACGTTCGTCCAGCAGCTGCTATAATTTTATTTTGACCTACAAAGAGTGTTCAAGTAGCCGTTTATTATCACCAACGTGTTGCAACCAGTAATTGAAGCTACTTTTTTATGCAACTATGGCCTACTAGTTGTTATTCGTAGAGGATTTTTGATAGCCTATGTAAAATACTTGTTGTCTGAAGGAGTAATACAGCAAAGAAAATATTTCTCAGTTCAAGCAGTTTTTGATTATACAAAGTTTCACCAGGTGCTTTCTGAATATCCTGCTCTTAGTAAAGTTGTTTCAACATTAGATCAAGTAAAACATAAAGCACAGCATCTTAATTCTGGGACCATCAGTTTTCTCTAAGCCAAGGCGTTTGATTCCAGGCAGGCTTAAGTTTTCCAAGAAAGAGTTCCAGTATTTTATTGACATAGGAGTTTGCAGGCATCAAACAGATGTTGGACATGAACACTTCATATGTTCCTGAAAAGACTGGAGATTAACACCCTAGCAAAAATTTAAATCCATTGTATAAGTATATACATATGTATTACAATTAAAGATCGATATCCATTTCTCAATACCTAAGACTATTTACCAGCGATAGAGAAAAAGAAAATTTGTCCAAAGTATATTACCAAACCAGTAAAGGAGAAGAACTTTCCTAAAAGAGCTATTCCTACACCCTTTGGACTTTTTGAAATATTCAACATACCAAAAGCTGCAGTCACGTTCCAGCTATTCATCCACCATATCTTGAGAGTTATGGATTTTTGTAAACCATACTTCGGTAATGTTTTGGTTGCTTTAGAAAATGAGAACGATCATCTATCTTAAACAAGTGTTCCAAATATTTGAAGACTGTAGTGTGATTCTCAATGTGTGTTCTGCAAGAATCTAACATTTTTCTCAAAGGCTCGCTCCGCTGCACAGAGTAGATGCAATGCTTATGATAGGGATCTGGTTGGCTATATGGCAATTAAGTAATTTAGACATATGGTAGAAAGACTGTAATTTACGTTGTTCACTGATCATAAGATTCTGGTGTATACATTTAGGCAGAAAGTTAAGCATTTCACCATTTTAACACAACTGTTGTATCTGATCCGTCAGTTTACAACAAATATTAGATATTTGAATGAATCTGCAAATATAGTTGCCGATGCTCTTTTTCGTGTACATATCTCAATAAATAATACACTATCTGCTGTTCAATTCCTGAAGATGACTGAGGAATAATAGAGAGATGTTCAATTACAAGTCAACTAATTCTTCTACTTCCCTGAGATTACAGCTACTTCCAACGAGTTCACCACAAGTTATTCCACATTGTGAGACGTCATGCTAGCAAATTTGTCCGTATGTGCCTAAGTGTTTCATACGAGAAGTGTTTAACAATCTACATTTATTTTTACAACCAGGTGCTAGTTGAAGGTTGGTTTCTGAGCAATATGTACGGCCATCAATAGGCATTATGTTACACAGTGGACACGTACATGTTTGCAGTGTCAATGCGTATAGATATATCGGTATACAAGAAGTAAGGTTGGAATTTTTGTACCGCCTAATTATCGTTTTAACATGTTCATATTTACATTGTAGGATCATTTCCTCCATCAGAGAAATTGCGTTATTGCCTTACTTATTTACATCGACTCTCTAAGTGGCCAGAGTCATTTCCACCAGTAGCGATGTCCTCAGAAATTATAGCAAAAATATTCTATTCTTACTGGATCTGTAGATTAAGTAGAACCCCCAGTTTAACCACAGATCAAGCAGCATAGTCTGAGCCACCCCTTTTCAATGTACTAAAGAAATTTTTGAATAACTTACGGCACCACACAATTCCTTACTATCCAGCTGCAAATGGTCAAGTCAAAAGATTTCATTGGCAGCTCAAGGTAGACATTATGGATAATAGGAGTTTATCAGTGGACTACTGCACTACCAAATATTCTGCTATTTTCGAAGTACATGGAAAGAATATCTGGGTTCAACAACTGCAGAGATGATTTATAGTATTTTCCTGTGCCTTCCAGTTTAATTTCTTTGTCCATCAGAAAACAGTCCTGATCTGCTACCTTTGTGTGAAACATCAAGAAAGTAATACAACAGCTTTGATTTCTGATAACTCAAATGTTGACAAATCGTGAAAAACGTGAAGTTTTCGTGAAAAAAGAGCTGGCTGCATACATCCATGTTTCTCTGCGATCAGAGACTATTAAAAATGGATTGGAACCTCCATACGAGAGCCTTTTTGAAATTGTCATCCACAGAAAAAAAATGTTCAGGTTCTTAAAGAATAGAAACGAGTTCAGGTTCTTAAAGCTTAATATAGACACATTGAAACCTGCTTACATGTTGAAAGAAATGGAGCACAGTCTAACTGTTATGAGCAGAGATACTTAATCATATCAGTTGGAAGCAGTTCCCCTCCCAGTGAGGAATACCAAAGAAAAACTGCAAATAGAAAGATCTGCAATACAAACAGATGAGCGGAGGACATTGCCTCGTCATGGTTACATCGTGAAGTTTACTTCCAAGCACCGTTAAAATACAGTTTTTTGGTGGGAGAAGGCTACCAGTGTGGTGGCAACAATACGAAAATGACGTTATTGATAGGTGGCGTTGTTGTAGCACAGAAAGAATTTATAGAGTATCTCGCTGAAGCTTGCAGAAGTCAAACTGACGATTATCTCAGTACTGTGTTTTTCATGTATCATGTTAATAAAGTTTTAGTTCAAGCATTCATGAAGATGCATTGGTTTTATTCCTCCATTGCAATATATATATATATATATATATATATATATATATATATATATATATTAAATTTTAATGCTTTTGGTTCGATTATACTTTATTCGTACTCATAATGTATAACTTATATAATTTTAAAAGTTTATTAAATCAAATGTATATAACAAAAATTTAACATTTCATTATAGTTGTTTACTAAATTTATTATGATATATTCATTATTCATTATAGGAAACTATGTGTAGACATTCAATACTTAACAATAATTAACATTTCTGGTAAAATAGTTTTCTGACAAAATAATTAATTCTTCGGTAAAAAGTTTCAAGCAATGTAATATTAGTTGATAACAAATTATATTTTAAGTCAAGTAATTCATTCTATAATACTTAAAATTCAACGGATTTAAATTTTCATTTAGATTTGAAAGGCATATATTGGGTTTTATAGCGCAGGCTTTGTTTATTTTAAAATTTTGTAAAAAGAAAACTGACTCTTCAAATTTCACGAAAAATATAATATCATTTTTAATAAAAATGTTATATCACGTTTGAAAAATTTAATAATTTACACAAAATCAACTGAGTTTCAGAGAGCCCCAGCAAACAGAATCATGAAAATGAATGCCATAAGTCAAGAAATCTGTTTGTTTATCCCTTAGTAGTCTTCGAGTTTCAATTACCCTGTACTTTGAAAATTTATTCCGGCTCTTACGCTCTTTGCAGGGTTCTACTTTTGGGTTCAAAATTTAAGTTAGAGTATAAACTTTGGCGAGCATGTGTTAAATTATCAAAGTAACAAGCTCAAAGTTGTTGTCTAGCTCTCCAAAGTCTACATCGCCCCCTATCAATGTTTTAAGAGATACGCTTATTAAATTGGTACTGAAGAAGTTTAAATAAACAGAATCTTTTCGCCGCAAAAAGCAAGAAAATCTAACCATTTCCCTAGTTTTTATGATATTTCGATTTTTGGCACCCAAATTTTCAAAAGCGCCTTACCATCGCGTCAGGAACCCTACATTCCCTATTCAAAAATGTTCGTCTAGGTGTGCTCTATCAATCCTCAAAGTTTGTCACCGACGAGCTGAATCACCCTGTATATATATATATATATATATATATATATATATCCACTCACTGACTAATTTGAATAATTTTACTGAAGGGTAATTAATATAGAAATATATGCTTTTTTGCAAGGAATGATTCCACGCTGATTTCTCCTACACTCAGATATCACTCAAAACTGCTTTTAACATTATTAAATTATTAAAATTGTACTGATATGTTTAATTTTTATTGTGTTTTTTTGCAATATGCATTGATATTATCGTAGTGGGAGAGGAAATAACAACAATGTGTGTGAAATAAATAATTGAACTGGTCTAAAATTGTATGACTCATAGTTTACAAAGACGATCTGTTTTATACATTTTAGGGCATAATACGAAAAAAAAAATCTTACAGAGTTAATAACTCTGAGTGGGGTATTGATATACAGACTAGGATTTAGCAGAATAGTTATGGATTTCTCTGGGCAATAAAGATCAATACTGACAAATATCATTCTATTTTATTAAAATCTTAGTTTAATGAATGCGCCTTATTTGAAATTTCACTTGATATCATCATCGAAATGGATGATTCATGGAGTTTGTTAATATTTCATAGAAGAACATTTAAATTATTGATGTATGTGTGGCTAAACGATTATTTATAACGTTTATTACTAAAGTTCTATTATTTAATAATTTTTGTTAAATAAAGGAGGTTATTAATAAACAAAAAAGTCTTATATCTTTAAAATATTTTATATTAAAAATCATTTTTTGGTCGGGAATACATTTAAAATTTGAAGACAATTTGTAAGTTATTGTAATTTAAAAATATAAGCTGCATTGTACCAAAATAAAGTAAACATTTCCAATGCTTAAGTGAAATATTAAATATGAATGTTATTCAATGTACATAATTCCTCTTAACAAATTGTTTCTTTAGAGAGCAGTAAAATAAATTACCATATCAAATTTCAAATAGTAATACAAACTTTCATAAAATATAAGGTAAATAATAATTAACCTAAGTTTTTTTTAAAATTTTCAATACATTTCTACTCTAAAATATTAATTCACTATAGGTAAAAATAAATCCTTTAAAAAGGAGATCTTCGACATTTATTTCCTCACATTTCTTCAAGAAAACAATTCCAGCTTCATCGATGAGACCTAAATAATGGTTATGTCCACTTAAACTTATGATATTAATAATTCTTCTTTTCAAATGTTTACCAGGCATTGGTTTGTGATACCCTTGGTGGCCATATGGCTTGAGCTCCTGGAAGTTTTATGACCAGCTGTCTTAGTTATTGCTTTCCCTCAGAGAAATAGAAAGGTATTTCATACTTCAATGGTGATTATTGTTTTCGAACCACATATGGGGCTGGAAAGAATGTATGATTCTATGTTTGGAGAGATTATAGATTTCTTAAAATCCTCTATTTGGAGTAAAGCTTATTGTGTTTAATGAGCTTTAAATAACTATCAAGTTAAAGCCAATTATTTTTGCAAAAGAAATAAAAAATACAAAATATGTTTTGAAAATGGATCTGTATTACATCATTTATGGAATTCTTTGATGAAGAAATCATTGTCTTTTGAAAACTATTTTAAAAGTTATTATATGATTAAATAAATTTTTAAATGTATGAAAACTTTGTTTCATGTTTGTTATTTACTTCAAAATACTTTCTTCATTATATTTTAAGATTCAAATAAAATATTTATGATTCATTTACATAAGTGTGAGGATTTATTCATAGTAAACTAAACAAAACACATAAATATATATATCGAATGTATACATAGATAGTTGAAAAGTAGATGATATAAACCATATAAATAAACGTAACACGTGCTCCGAAAATGCAACATCTATAGATAACCCAGAAATATCATAAAAAGATTGATTTGACACATAATAAATTAAAAAATACTAAATTATAGAAATTACAGCAACTTGTGAACATTAAATGATGAAAACATTCCAAAGTTAGTTTACCATTATAGTTGGTTACAATTGCCGTCTATTGTCTCATTAAATAATGAGACAGATTTTCATCGAAAATAGTCGTCTGCATGTTTTACGCATATTGTTGGCCAAAGTTGATCTGAATTGCAGCGTATATTTTATCCTCCACCAATTGTTGTGTAAGCATTGACCACAAGTTTTTGTTTTGAGACAGATCAGGGGAAGAAGCAACCAAGGAAAAAATCAATCTTATGTTTACTCCATAACATTTGAATGTCACATGTGGTCATGCATTAAACATTTGACATATGGCTGATAGCAAGCGCTTAAGGTGTGGGCAGACTACTGACTTCTACCCATCAAAGATGTAATGATAACTCTTCAATGTACCAACCATGTGTTCTAAAGAGACGCGGTAATATACAACATTCTCATCACTATTGATGGTCTCATTACAATTGACGTTTGTTGTTATGAGTCAACGAAGCAATTAATGTTTTACTAACATTCTAGCTTGCAAATAATATCGAATGATACGAGTGGAACAGAATGATGTATAGCAGACCAAAGCTAATGTACTTTGGTTCGCGATGCTGTCAAACTATCTAATCCAGCAATACGCACAATATTCCTATCATCAACGTGAAGTAGTTCCTTGAGTGGTGAATGATACTACATTCAATGATTTCAGATCCACATCACAGTTGGTTGGTTTAATCTAGTATAATTACCAATTCCTCTGCAGAATAATTGACGATCACTGCAGGTACTATTCCTCTATTAATCGCAGAACTACGCACGAAAAACTCTCAATAATTTGTAATGTACATTTAAAACGGCCAACATACAAAAATAGTTTTGATATTTAAATTTTGCAATTTCTTTCCCCTTTACATATAGTTGATTACATTATAATATTTTACATTACACACCCACACACACACAAAAATCGGAACCTAAAACAATCTCCCATGGCACTAGTAATTATTTCTCCCATGGCACTTTAGAATTTAAACAAACACATATTTAAATGTATGCACACATACACCGTCTTATATGATTTCAACACTATGCAACTGTATTTTGGCCTATGGCAGTATTAGTTTGTTCCGTGTAAAATAATTAATGTATATTTTCTATTAGATTGATCTGGAAGATATAATGTCCGATACAATAATATACATAATTTTCTGAATCAATGAATTCCAATAAAATGCAACAAATTTGTTTGCATGCTATCCTGTTAAACTGTGATATTTGGCATCGTTCAAATAAGTTGAACAATGTAACTTTACTTTAGAAATATAACGACTATTGTTCACGTTTTTAGAACTAACTTAAGGTGACCGAAACATTAACTTATTAACTTAACTTAATGTTGAATGTATGCTGATATCTTACATCCTTCATTCCGCTAACAGAACTGAGATGACACTGGAAAGACAATATTATGCCATTACTACGTCCAGGTTCATCATCGATTAGACAATTGAAAACGCTTCTGTCTGTGATATAGTGAGAAAAGTAGCAGAAACTATGGACCATTCGCTATGAAACCGTGCTACAGCAAAAGTCATCAAAATGTTATGAGTACTTGTTGCTTAAAAAATAACATTTCTTGTCTCGGATTTCGTGCTTTGTTCTTACCATCCATTAAGACCATGCTTGTATTAAGTCTAGTTTTCGGCTGTTAGTAATATAGCAGGCTGTTGCTCATATTACATATTCAACAGTCAGTCATTGGATATTATCCAAATCAGAAGTAAGCAGCTTATTCTCTATTAGAAACATATAAGCTCTTGCATTAAAAATTACTTACTTAAAATTAAAATTAAAATAAAAATAAATTAAAATTAACTCGAAAAATTTCTTTAAATATATATTATAATTTATTACAATTTCTTCATATGATCAAATTATATGTTTCGCAACAACTGATTAATAATACATAAATATGTTGAAAAGCTAATCATTTGAAAACACGTAATTATTTTCCTGCCATATAAACGTGTATAATATGTCATCTTCTACATATATTAGTTCTATTACACTTTGATTCAGCATTGTATACATACGCAATAATAACTAAGTGTGGGGGAGTGTGGATGTGTATTGTAATTTATATATGCATATATATGTAAAATTAGAAAAACGTTTTTTTTAATTATATAGTAATATTATTTCTATCTATAGAAAAGAAATATAATTTGGTTAATATTGTAATCTGATCAAGTTATCTGGAATACTTGATTTATTTCACATTGTTTAATAAAAAATAATAATCTAATAAAAGTATGAATGCATTTACATAGTGTGTCAAACTGGAAATAAATAAATGAGGAAACAATTATTGATTATTATTTGTTTTTCTCATTTGATTGATGTAACTGAAATATATTAGTATTATATTTATAATACTAATATATATATATATATATATATTTCAATTATATTAGTATTATAACAATATATGATATAATTAGTTGCAATTTATAGTTTCAAATCCTTAAATAAATTTTATATTATAACACTAAAGTGTTAAAATAAAATGTATAAATAAAATATAGGTATAAGTTTAATTAATTTTAATCTAAAATTCGTTAAAATTTTTAATGGTTAATTTATGAATTTAGAATTTATAATAGAAAGTAGATTTCATATATAGACTTTTTTTTCTTTTCACTTATACTTTTTATCCAGCTTTTTGAAAATTTGTATTATGTGTTAAATCATTACTAATTTCATTTTGAAATAGATCTTGATAATAAAGCGTAGTTCAGATATATGGTTTACTTTTTTCTTAAGCTGAACTGATTGAAAATAAGCCCCAAGACATTTTTAAATATGTTCTGATGTCTATATCGATAGTTTTCATTTAAGAGCTTTTGAACCAATATGATATCCCAAAAGTCTGGCTTCGGTCTTTTTTTAGGGTCATATCGAAAGAACTTCATTTAAACAGTATCTCTGGGGGGCCTAAATAAACTTTTCCGACACAAAAGAATTCATTCTTTACTTGCTACTTTTTCTTTAAGTAACAGTCCGGGCAAAATTCGATCACTTTTTTATTGCACTTTTCTATAGAAGAAAACAGTTTTTCGAAAACTGGCATGAGGATATGAAAGCTTTTGAAGGAGAAGATGATACTAAATTTATTATATATTTTGATTTTTGCATGTCATATGAGTAAACAGCTTTAATTTTTTTGTGGAATCATTTATTTAAAAAACAAAATATTTTTAAGGTGACTCTAAATATGTTTTGATATTCATATTTTTTATTATTTTAATGTTATTTTAAACTATGGAAAACTAAGTAAAATTTCCACAATAATTTATTAATTTCAAGATTTTTATTATTTTTTAAAACAAATGTTTAAATAAATGTAAACTATTTAGTGAGAAAAATTACAATTTTTAGCTCTGAAATATAAATTCAAATTAACATTTCCCAATGACTTTAAGATACGGGGTATTGGAAACAATATTTCCTCAATAAATATTATTGTCTATAAGTTATTGAATGAATATTGTTAATGTTATAAAATGTTTTTTAAGATAATGACACCGTAAGTTAAAAATAAATCAAAAGAAATCTAAAATTCCAATTATTAACATATTAATACTAAGATGTTTTATTTTCTTAAATTTTATATTCTTTGTGTAAACTTATCTGTATATTGTATTTCATGTATTTTCGTAAAAACTGTTTTTTTTTAATTGCTTTGAAAGTTTATTATTGTTTACAAATTTTAAATGAATACATTCAGGGTGAATATAGTGTTTCAAATATTAATATTTTTCTAAATAATGAATATAACGTCAAAGTGGATCAAAAGCAAAAATATTCTCAATCTTCAAAACAGAATGCCAAGATATTTTTTTATTTCATCGTAATAAAGTACGTAAGGAATTTAGAAATATCAACATTTTAATAAATTTTCTGATAAAACTTCTGAAAACATTAATGCCCACAAAGTTTTGAAATTAGTACTTTCAAAATTAATTAATTTTGAGTTTTTCATAAGCTAGAATAAGATAAGTCTTTCTCATCATATCCTAGCGTTTATGCTTTTTTCTTCTATGAACGAGTCAATACATATATTCTAAAATAAAAAACAATTATGTTTAGTTCTTGCTTTTTTTTATTTGCATACACATTGCAAATTTTAAAAAAATATTTAAGTACCTTTTTAAAAATATTAACAAGTAAAGTTTTTTTTTTATATTTTTTTAGAAAATTGTTAATTTATATGAATTTTAACGAACTAAATGCATAATTTCGAAATATTTAGTTACCATTATTATAAAAAAAAAATAGAACTATTTTATTTTTCACCGTATGTAAAAATTAATTATTTTAGTGGATTTCTGAACCTATTTATTGATATTTAATTAAATAAATAAAACAATTTAATATATTTCCGTACAATAAAAGGCATTCAAAAGTTAGAGTTTCAAAAATTTAGAATTTTTCAATCGCTTTTTAAGCTGCTAATGAACAATTATACCAAACTTAATTTTGACCATATTGGAAAGAATTTAGCATGAAATGTTAATCCAAACATTACACAATTCATATGAAGCTCTACAAATATTTAAGTTTGTAGAATCTCTCAGAAAAATTAATTTTGATTACATGAAGCTAATCAAGCCGACTACTTTCTTTTTCATCTCGGATTTCAGCAGAACCACATGATGCGTTGCACAGTAATATAAAAAATAATTCTAAATTACACACATTAGCATAAAATCTCATGCCGTATTTAAAATAATCCAATTTTTCATGAAGTTTTTAAATAAATCAAGTGATTGCAAAATTAAATTTAAAAGCATAAAGTATAATGTATAATTTTTTTGAAGAAAATAGTATTTTCATTACTAACAAATGTGAATACATTTTAGATTTCCACGTTCCTAAAATGCAAAATATTGTTAAAAATATAATACAAATTTCATTAAAACAAATATTAAAACATGGAATTACCAGAAAATTTTGTTCATTAAAAGATAAAATAGTTCTATTAATATTTAAAATGGAAAATGCTTTTATCATATTGAGTTGTTATTGAAGGAAAAAAATACTGATATTCTAATTTAAATTTTGATGTGACTGAAATATCAACTCTATATCTGTAATTATTAATAAAATTCCCAAACACCAGATTTAAGTTACACATATATGCATACTTATATACACATATATAATTAAATACATAAACTTAATCGGATCATTCTTTTGAAGAAAAAATGTATGGTAGAATATTTAAATACTCTGTGAATTATTAAATAGTAAAATTAGCAAAGAATAGTGAAAAATGAAAAGTAAGTTGAAATGTTTTAAAATTAATGCTTGATTCATATAATTTTAAATTTTTTTTTCTAATATCAAAATAAAGAAAAATAATTAAAACTAATTGAACTTAAATTGAAATATTTACCAAGCACTTTTATTTTATATTAATATTTACCAAGCACTAGTGATTATCTTTCAAATCAAATGCTTAATACCTTATTATCCTAACTTATTTTAGCCTCAAAAGCAGAGGATTAGAAACTTTGTAAAGTTAAAGACAGGTCAGTTTCCTTCTAGCATTTTTCCCGATCACATTCTTTGTCTTCATAGAGGGAATTTTCTTTTTTTATTTCCTCCTAAAAGCACTCAAGAAACGATTTAGGCTTAAGAGTTTCTCATACTCTTATTTTCTTTCTTTTAACTTTAAAGCAAAGAATACCTACTATATATTTAGGAAAGTTGAAATCCTTTTTCTTTGAGAATTTAATTCGTTTTCATCCCAGTCACAGATTAAATAATAGTTTTTATGAGAAGGATTTATTGAATTTTACGCTTTTTTGTATGAAAAATGGAACAAAAAATTAAATATTCCATGGAAATATATATATAGCCGTGATTAGCGCTTGAGGAAAATACTATCGAGGGAATCTTTAATTTCTTTTTCTGTCTTTTTTATTTCGAGTTTTATTTGGATAGAAATGAATTGTTTCAATTTCAGGTCTCTGCTAGAAGATATTATTTTAGGCAGATCCCAATAACTTTTAAAAAATGATTCTTCTTTCTTCCATTCGCTAAGAGAATAAAAAAAATAAATTTATTTTAATGAAAGGTAAAATAGAAATGTAAGTGATTTGTGATTTTAAAATTTATATCAAATGATTTATATATTTTTTTTTAGTTTTATTAATAATTATTCAAATAATTCAGCCCATTTCATCTTTAATATGTAGAAAAAATATTTTTAAAAAACTCATATTTTCTACAAAATATTCTTATATTTCTACAAAAATAAAATAAAATATTTTTTAGCAACTTATTATGATGTAAAAGCAATTCTTTTAAAGTTTTAGGGATAAATCAAAGCGATTACAAAGTAAATCAAAAAATTTTTAACGGAAGTAAAAGTTAGTTTATTTTTATAATAATATATGTAATTGATTACAATACTGATGACAAAAGAACTATTTAAGATTATACTATTAAGCTCAGTTTTTGGGATCCTAATAAATTGTTTGAATGTATTTGCATGTAGATAGATAAATTATTTACATGTGGTATATACTATTAAAATTTATTCTTTTAAAATTTTAATAATCTGTGATGTAATTTGAAATTCAATGATCTGTGATGTACTTTTGTGATTTTATGATCTTTCTGATTGACTAAATGCATGAAATGTAGTGAAAATATCAAAACATTTTGTCCAACAATAATCAGGAAAAATATAAAAAATTGTTCACTTAAAAGTACCTTATTTGCTATATTTGCCTTACCTCATTTGTCATCAATATGATTTGAAGCCTCCTTAAGATATTTTATCCTGAACATTCAAGTGCATTTTCCAAATCGAAATTTATAAATCAATTGTCATAAAATACTTGATATACTGGGTCATGTGAACAATAACAGTATTTAAATAATAATTCATGCTTAGAAACTAAAAAGCAGATAAAGCTCAGCGAAATTAAATTTTATTTATTTGAGAAATTTTGAGATTTTTTACTATGCAATCGTTTTTTCAAAATATATTTGTTAGAATACTTACTTGACAATAAATTGACAGATAAAATGATAAATATTTAATTAAGTAAAGGTAAAAAAATTGGAAAAAAAATAAAGATTACTTAGTAGAAGTAAGATGTTTTTTAATGATTTAAATGTTTTGCTTATTAATATATAGTGTATAAAAATGATGAAAGAATGGAATTTAAAAGTCATAAAACAATCCTTATCCTTACATATAACAGCCTATTTCACAAAATGTAATCATCAAAATGATTCCATGATAGATAAGAGTCATTAAGTCTTGTAATGTTTGCCTTAATTGGAAGGGATGAAATATTCTGATGTTTAAAGTTTCATGTAGCATAAGTAGAAAATAATGGCTTTATACGAATTTCACGAAAAAATTATCATCCTGGAAAATTTTAGATGTTTAAAAATGTCAGATATATTTCTCAACTAGCTTGATTTAAAGGTGGAAAAAATTGTTAGTTAAACTTTTGGCTTCCAAACTTGAGAGTAGTCAAAAATGATATTTTCTCCAAAATATGTTTCAAGTATATTGTGTGGAATATACCGAGCCTAAATTATAAGATTGTTAAGTATATTTTAGTAAATGCTAGTAGCAATCTTATAGTTCCAGTCATTATCGTTGAATAATGGTGAAAATTATCGTTTGATTTTATTTTGTTTTCACTGCAATTTTTTTATTACAGTATTTTACATGAAAACAACATTAATGTTATATGGAATCCCTATTTTTAAAATAAAATATATTCCGATTTAGTTTATTTAATAGTTATATGTTTTTATATTTACTAAGGAACAACAGGTGTAAATAAAATAATTATCTCATATTTAAAACCTTTGTCTTTCATTTAAAATCCAGATGGCAATGAATACAATTCAATATTTTTTTAAGTATTTTAATTTTGATATTTTTACATTTCTTATATTACAAATCCTTGCCATGAGTATTTGTGCTTTTACTTTCAATAGTTTTCTAGTATAATACTATATGGTTTGAGGATAGAGAAATATAATGCTTTATATATTTTATTCTATTATTAACGTATATTTTAAGAATCAAAATTTAAATTTCAAAATGCCAACAAAAATTTTTCTTAAATAAAACATTAATACATTTGTAACATATAGTACATTTTTACTTTAATAAATCAAAGAACTGTAGAATGAGTATTTGTAAAGCAATTTATACAGAAATATATACAAGAATTTCATGTTGAGAAATAATTCATAAATAGCTTTTTTGATTATATCTTCTGTTAAAATTTGAAGATATTTGTTTTTATCTACAATTGCAGAAAATGAAGTCTTCCAAGTAATTTAATATCTAAAAAAACAAATTTAATGTTTTTTATTTGTATAAATGCACAGTATGCATATTAAAATTCTTATTTTAATTATAGACAGCGAATAAAATATAAATGTTTAGTTAATTTAAACTTTACTTATATAACAGAATATATAAAAGTATTGATAGAAAATATTATTCTTTAAAAGAATAAATGAACTGCTCATTTTCTAATTAACTTTTGTATTTAATCTAGTATCTTTAATAATAAATTTAATCTTTCATAAATAAACGCGTAAGTAATTAATATTAATAAGCATTTTCATTAAAAATATTTCATTAATAAACGCGGGATATAATTACATTCTTAAAATAAGTAACATTTAAACTATATACCAAGAAAGTCTCAATAAAATAAAAAATGTGTAATTTTGATAAATATTGTATCGATTAATATTTCCTACAGATTAAAATTTTTTAAGTTCTTGATTCTTATAGGAGTATATAAATGTACTAATTTGAGGTAATCTCACCCTTTAATATCTCTTGGTAATTAAAATTTCACGGTTTGCTTTTAGCAAAAATTTCTAAATTTGTAAGCGATTGCCATCACCAATATGTAATGCTGATATTTCCATGTCGAATGTTCAAAATTTTAAAACAGGAAAACTTTTCAGCATACAACGAAATAATTAATAAAAATCGGTGTTTGTTTTAAAATTTTCCTCGTTTTTTGATAAATATTTCAATTCATTTAATTTTTAGTGCTTTATAAACTAAGTTTTAAAATTTAAAAAATATTCAAGTTGCAACGTTGATTAGTGATTTAGAATTTGTACTTTTTATATTTTTCAATGTACAAAAAAGTTTCAGTCCTCAAATAGATGTCAGACAGTTCGATGTAATTTTTTAATGCAAGTGAGTAATCAGATAATAACAAAAATCAATTAATATTTTTTTTTACTATAATGAAGTTTATTGATTGTAAGGATAGTAAAATAAAATCAGCAAACACTGATTCTTCGGTTATATCAATACTTCTCTTTTTATATGATCATGCAAATTCCCCATTGTAAATCTTAATCCAATAGGCAGCATATTATAACTATACATCTTCTTTCTTATAGTATGCCAGTTCTTTGTAGTGATTCTTAATCCAATCAATATTCCAATCGTATTTTTCTTTATTTTTTTTAGGGGAAGAAGATAAACGAAGACTAAGTTGGGTCAGACAAGAAGTTACAGCAAAAAGCCAAGTCACGTATTCTTGAGAACGTCCTCTAGGGTTTTCCGAAAGAGACCTCTTAAGCCAAGCCTTTTTTCACATCAAAGACCATTCTCAAAGCCGGAAAGTGGTTGACCAGACATCGTTTTGCACATTGTTACCTTAACCTGAATGGAAGATCCTTAACCAAATCAATATATTTACACCGATTTTAAGTGATATTATTGCATGGAAATTTGTAAGGAGGATCCACATAGAAAACTATCTTTAGTCTTACTTACAAATTTCATTCATTGGTTTTTAATATATTGCAATAAATATGATTCGCTTGAGAGAAAATATATCTTGCCGTAATTATTTTGCTTTAAAATACCAAATTTCTTCGCAAAAATGAACTATTTATTTGCTTCAAAACATTGCCAAAGTCAAAATGCTTGTTTTTGTTTTTAATGGTAAAGAGAAGCTTAGAAATATGAAATTAAAAAATGTTAGAATGAACTGAGTCTAAAAATCCTTTATTATCATTTAAGTGTTAGTAAACTCTCTTAAGCTAAAACAAGTAAAACTCAAATTTTGATAGAATCTGAGAAATGAAATCTATATTTTATATTTCTAATATCAATTTTGGTTAAAATAGTTTTAAATTAATTTCTTAAATGAAAAATAACATAGCAATTTTGTAAAATTGCGAATAACCTAAAGTTATACGTTTGCAAATCCTTAAGGCTAATTTTTTAATCACAAAACTGCACGTATTTTTAGCTGTTACTTTACATTAACCATAAAATAGAAAGCATATTTGGTAAGTTTGTTTGAAAATCTCTTTTAGCACGTTAATTAGTTTTATCTTGATTTTAATTCTTGGCTACTTCAAATCCTTTGTTACAAAGAATTTAGTTTCTTACATGTACTTTTTAAGGATATAAAAAGTCAATTTTAATCTTAACAAATCATTATATCATGAGCGATTTTGTCCTTGTAATTGTAACAACTTTTGTAAGTATAAAAATCAACTCATTGTGTAATAACGTAATAACTAAGCCTTATGACAATGAGTGCCTTTAGACACATTTACTATATATATATATACACCTCATATGGTTTTATGCAGGGAAGTTGAAATTTTTTACAACAATGTTAATTATTAGGTTGCTGTAATAAACTGTAAAAATTAAAGATCCACCACAATGAAAATCGCGTTTCTGTTATGTGATTTTCTCAAATATGCATAAGAAAGGCAATTTTTTGATTTGCTTGTCAAAAGTATTCTGCAAAGAAAATGCTCAATACTTCTATATTTAACAAATTGTTTATCCCTTGGTTTTTATTGGCAGAATTAGTGTGATACAAAATTCAAGATTCTTTGGTATGAAAAATGTAAAACCCTATTATTTAGAATTATTAAAAATATATATTTATTAGTAATTTTAAAATATATATTTAAAAATTGTATTTGTGGAAAATGCTTCATATGCAAACCTTTTAATTTATAACAGATTTTGAGTCATTCATTTTGAGACATCCCATATTATTCTGAAGTAAGAGGAAACCATCTTTTATTAAATATGTTAGGCTTAAATTAATTCACCAACAATGAAATTCTTGCGTTTGTATAATGATAATTTTCCTTACATAATTTTAAACTTACCATTTTTTTCATTTATACTTATCTTAACTTTCTGAATTATTTTTAGAAACTCTTGATTTTCAAATATCTAAAATTTTTTAAATGTTAACTTGAACATTTCCATTTATATGTCTTTAATTGCAAATAAAACTAAAAAGGCTCTTTTAGTCCTTGCAAATAACAGTTAAAGGAAATAATAAGAGTTTTGTGTCGAAACTTATGAATATTCCGACTATTTAAAATAAATTATATTTTTACGTTATATAGCAAATAGTTTTTTTAATGAATATAATAGACTGTTGTCTTTACTTTAATGATTGCTTTATAAGAAAATATTCTTGACTAATCTGTACATATGTTTAAATTTTGATATCAGTTGATATCATGAAACAATATTATATATTTTTTATTCTAAATGTTGGCGGAAAATATGCGAGTTTAATTTAATTACACAGTTCCATCATCAATAAGAATGATTTTGTGCAATTTTTTCAACCGGGGTAAAACTAAAACAATAAAAAACGAACATTTTATTCTTCTTTTTTAAAAAGTTGTATCAAAAATACATAATGATGTAGAGTAATCATCCACACATAATTAACTTTACTTTTAGTCACCTGAATTTTTTTGACATTTATAGTGATTAATTGCAGGTGTTCGTCGTTTAAAATAACTAAAGTGCTAAGTTAACATGCTATACATGGAATAAATTTGGAAAGATTCCCGCTGATGAAATGCTTTAAAATTAATTAATTATTTTCTTGAAGTAACTGCTAATTTATCAGTTTATTTTGATTAAATTTACAAAGTGAGTGACATACATAAATTCATGATAAGAATATTTGCTGAAACAGAAAAGTGTCTTGAATATTTTCTTTAACATTATTTCAAGTATAATGGTTTAACTATCATTTATGCTAATTACTGATAGTTTATAATAAGATCTAATTTACATCATCTTTTTTTTAAAAAAAAATGAGCATATTTCACACTTATTTTCCACTATTATGCGAAAAATGATGCACTTATTCTTATTGAAATAATTTTTAAATACAGTAATATTACAGATTATTTTTATTAATTTTTTTGTAGAGTTTATGCTGAAAATAAAAAAAAATGTATTGATTATTTAATTACAGTTTATGCTAACGATGTTATTAAATCTTAATATTGTATGTAAATATAAATGCATTCCTTTTTACGTCCAATTATTTAATCCTTGCCGAGTATTGTGTCATATGTCATTTATAATTCCCTTACGTAATCCGATAACTTCGTTGCATGACACATGTAATCATGAAGAAATCATGTGTTTTGGAGATGAAACTAGGAAGAGAGAAACGTAATTAGGTCAAAAAAGAAGAAAAACAAATAATGGAATGTGCAGAAGAATCAACAGTTTATATCATGTAACGAGTTAACGAGTATTATGAAACTCGAGAATGGTTAAATGTGTGCTGGCTTACAAAATATTATGACTATTTAGTTAAAGTAATTAATTTTATTCATACAATATTCATAAAAAATAATACATACTTTTACCAAAGCAGTAAATAATACCAGTTATATAGTTTAAACCAGGAGATACATTTTAAGATGAATACACATAAACATATTCTCGTATTTTTTAAAGTTATACACAGATCCACAAACTGAAATGTGTAAATACTAGTTAGTGTACTAAAGAATTAATAAATGTGTAATGAAATTAAATAACATGAAAATAAATTCGTATAATTATATTATATAATTTCTGAAGCTTTTTACTACTACTTTTATTATTCAAATGTAATTATTGTATTTGTTAATATTGATAGTACATTGAGACCAAAAAGTTCAGAAGCAACAAGTTTCTCAAAGCACACCATAACAATATACACTAACACTAAAATTTAGTTTATATAATTAATAAAAACGAATTTATATAAATTTATGTGATTCATGGTACTACTTTTATTGATAGAAAATAACAGATACATATGAGTCGGACAAAAATATGCAAACATCAGGTTTTCGTAATTATGAGTGTAACTTTTGTTGATTTTCAACATTTCTTAGCAGATACGTTGGCAATAGTCAGTGGAATCCTTCAATGTCTGAAAGAAGCATTTTGTGTAATTCATTAAGGTGGGGGTTGTTCGGATGGATGGAAATAAGAATATCTCAAGCTGATGTTGATAGGTGCATTAATATATCTCGCAGTGTAGTCTACCGTCTGTTGAATCAATATCACACTAAAATTTATGTTTGAGAACGTATGTTTCAGGCCAACTATAACGCGCACAGAAGACAGTATTTTAACTCCTTTGGCCAAAAGAAAAGAATTTCTGTCGGGTTGTTACAAACCAGTCTGTTGTATCTGGAAAAGAAATACCCCCTAGTATGATGTGAAGGCGTCTTCACCATCCAGGTCTCTGTGCAAAGAGAACTGTTGTTTGTGTCCCGTTCACCAGAATACAAAAAAGAACACTATTTTCTCAGACAAGAGTATACATTTCCGTACAAACAGCGATCTGTGTCTGTACTTTCTATAGACTTGTTTAGAATATTTCCATGGAAGAGTGGTTCCAGACATGTGCTGATCTAGATGGAGCAATGCACCAGATACCATCAATCCAACACTGTAGAAAGACAGTAATCTTGGTGGTGGAATAATGATTTGGGCTGGAATCTTACTCGATGGTCACACTGACCTGCATGAGTTTATAAGAAAATACCT
The DNA here is from genome assembly GCA_026290005.1 of Latrodectus geometricus. Taxonomy (NCBI): domain Eukaryota; kingdom Metazoa; phylum Arthropoda; class Arachnida; order Araneae; family Theridiidae; genus Latrodectus; species Latrodectus geometricus. The sequence continues at coordinate 70,438 of JAPDSC010032733.1, forward strand.
CTGACCACCATGTGGTATTGGAATGAAATCCTTGATCCATTTGTCCACCATAAGCGGGTATATTAACAATGATTTCATACTGATAGAAGATATCGCACTACCACAGCAAGCTTTAGCTGTTGTGGAATATCTTGAAGGGCTTGGTTTGGACCGAATAAAATAGCCAGCTAAATTTTTAAACCTCAGTCCCATAATGTATAAATTTGAGAATATCTTGGTAGATAGGTTGCTGATTTGAGTCCTTTTCTGAAGTTTGAAAAAGAGCTGGAAAATGGCTTACTCCGTCTCTGGTCTTCTCTTCTCATTTCAGTAACTGTCACCTTAATTGACAGAATAGAAGAACTAAAAACCAATGCATTCTAGCGAGGAGTATGCATATCCTTTATTGAAACTCCTTTTTGTTATTTTTCTATTACATTTTGCTACATAAAAATGTGTTTATTCTTTTTTTAAAGAATAGATTTTTCTCGCGAGATTGCTTTTTATGATAATTTGAATGAATTATACGTTTTTCTTTGGTAAACTTATATATTTCAATCAATACATACCTTTATTGTGTACAAGTGTTATTTAAATTTGTTGTTTCTACATTTATTTATTTGCAAATTAAGCAAAAACATTCGTTATTCCTTAACTTTTGGAAGTCAGAGTAACTGTTAAATCACAATCTTTAAATGTAAGTAGTCTTTTTGAAAACATATTCATATTTATTGAAAAAGATTATGAAATGTTAATAATTTTCATAAATCTCAGCATTATGTATCTAAAGATTGTTCCAAAAATTATCAAAAAATCATATAATACAAACGGTGTAATATTCACAGAAAAATACGGTTGTCGCTTATAAAAGCAACCATTTTAGTAAGGATTTTGTTTGTAATTAACATCCATAATACTAGGTGACCTGAAAATATTTCATTTGTAATAAGAATTGCCAGTAATAAAAAGTATTTTCCTACATTTATTTTTATGATGAGAAACACGCATGAAAAATATGCTTGTATTAATCATTTTATGATATATCTTCCAAGAAATAATTTCTTAATTTTATATTATGTATGATAAATTATTTAGAAATTATGAACAGTCTAATTCTAATTAATAAATCTATATGTGCTAATATAACTATAAGTTTAGAATAATTATTTAAATACAGCTACTTTTCTCGTTAGTTTTATCCTATTTCTACTTAGGAATATCTATAATGGTGCAGAAATGAATAACACATCTTGTAATGGGCTTTAGATACATATTTTGAATACTTAATAAAATATTATTTAACATAGTGCAAAATCATCATTTAAAGATTCACAAAAAACATAATGCGAAGTATAATTTGAAGCTAAAAGCATTGTGAAGGAAAAATAAATTACACACATCTCAGTAACAAAGTATTGATCATCGATCTGGCCATTAAGAGACACTTGAATCATTTTCACACCCTTCAAACAGGAAAAACACTTTAAAAGTATTGCTTCTCTTAAAAACAATTTGATTGTTTCTGTTTTGTTTTTATAAGCAAATAAATAAATAGAGTAGAAATAATCAATCCGAAATGAAATATTTTCAAGATGTAATAAATTTTCAAAGTGGTAATTTGTATCTGAAATATATTGAAAGATGGAATCATTTATCTTAATTGCTTATAAAATGACGACCTACAAAAACGATAACTTTAACTTCAACTAAAAATAAACATAATTGCAGCTAATATGTCCACCTTTAGCAAACTACTTTTAAATATGTTTTAACATGGAATCAAATTTGAGAAAAATAAAATGTCAAGTTTATGACGATTGTTTCATAGAATTTCTCTTAGTAAATTGTTTTTTTTTTAATAAAGTTAATCTTTATTAATTTATTCGTATGATAGTTAATACTACAGATAATATTTACGTAATAATGTACCACGTAACTCACTTTAGCCTATACCGTAATAAAAAATATATACTTATAAAATCTTAGTTACATTTTGTAAAAGATATAATATAACAATGCAAAATAATGATTTTTTTATTTCTACTCAGAAAATTCTGAACATTGCCACCTACACATGATAAAAAAATGATAAAAACTCTGGAAGGACAATAGCAGAAATCTATGTAGAATAATATAATAATAAAACGAAATGAGTTTGAAAACTGCAATGGCATAGTTAGTTAGAACATCATTCTCATTACCAGAAGGTAGCGAGATTGAATTTTCATGTTCACTAAGGATGTCTATAGTAATTAAACAAAGTCATGGTCAAAACATTTTCCTAGTAGAATGATACCGCTTAGTGTGTCATATCAACTATTGTGTGGATATTCTGCTTGGTCCCTGCATCTTAATTAAGAAAGACTAGGGTTAGGTTCTGGGATACATGTCACTGAATACACAAGATAAGATAAATTTAAGCCTTTATAATGATATATTGGAAATGACAATCATTTCAATATTGATGATAGCATGGCACAAAAATGTTACAGTTTGGCTAATATTTTAAAACATCTGTGTCATTTCAAGGACAATAGCTACTGCTATAGCGTTTCATGAGATGAAGAGTATATTAGACTTCATTCATATGCCATATAGAAGTCTAATTATATGTAAGTCCAGTAATCAATCAGGAAAAATATATCATGTAAAAAGATTAATTTTTATGCCAAAATAATGAAGATAGATATCTGAATGAAATATAGGGACTACCAAGAACCCCCTATTTTTTACTTATGTTTAATAACAAGATAGCTTCTTATTTTTTTGAAATTATAACGTGTAGTATATCCCTGATACTAAACTATTTCTGATATTCCTAACAAACATTTAATGATTTAATTAGTGCCTCATCCCAAACATTTATTGACATAACTGTACACTAATGCCTCCATTTCTGTTAGCTAGTTAGAAGAACTGTATTTATTTCGTTTTGTGATTCTTTCAATCCAGTGTTGTTCAAATGATTTATATATTTAAATGGTTCACATATTAATCATGGCATTATTTGTTCATCTCTGCTATATATATATATATATATACATACATACATACATACATATATGTTGTAAACAATTTCTTTTAATAGATGAAATTTCCTTTTTTTTTAAGAGTTTGTAAGAAGAAGGGATTTATATCTATAAATGAATAAGTGCACTTTAATATGAAAAAAAAAATTCTAAATCATTTAGGGGAATTACAATATATATATATATATATATATATATATATATATTATTATACGCTCCCTTAAAACATTTTCCAAGCAAATGCTTTGAGGGACGTAAGAAACCATGCTAGAAAAATAAATGCGTGTACCATCTAAACAAATGCAAGGAAGAAAAACTTCATTTGTAAATCGTCATAATAAATGCAATTACTTAGTTTTTTCATTCCTTCATCAGGTTTTGTAAAATAACTCAACTGCAAAATCGCTCTCAGGAAAATTAGATTTAAAGAGAAGTGTTCTTAAGATTTAATGATATAGTAGTTTTATGAAGTAAAAATAATGCACTCTTTACTGTCATAATTTTTAAAGTTTCTTCTCATTGAAAGGTAGAAACTATTGTAAAGCTTTACTGCCATTTTTATAGCAGAAAATAGCTGAAATTCCACAAAAGCTTACAAAACAACAAAAGCTAGAATGAAAAATGAAACTTTTAAGGTTATTCTTTGAATTTCAACGTACATACGCTTTTGTAAACTGAGGGGGAAATACGAAAAGCGAACTTAGAAGAGGAATTGGAGCAATGAGTTACTTTTTTATAGTTTACGGCATATAAAAACTTCATTTTTATGGTTTTTAAAATATAATGAAATACGGTCAGAAAGTTAGAGTAACTGCTGAGAATCCTTAATTTCTGTTTTCGTTCTCTAAATATACTACCATACTATTCAAATCATTGTTTTTAATAGCATCATCATTTTTAGTAAAACGACAACACCAATGGTGCTTAACGTAGCTTGTTACATTACTTTCGTACTTTTATGCAAACCAAAGTGTTCCATGAAACATAAATGTTGACTGATAACCCTCATCTTTTCTTACATCAAGATACAAATTCTCCTCACACATTGATGTTATGGCTTTTGTTGAATTATACCTCTTATCACATATTTTTTGTGCTGTTATAGAATAAACACCCTTTATCTATCTGTAAATTTATAAACTCAAATAAATATAATTTTGAAAATTTAGTTATCTTTTGAAGTAAATTTTTAGCACGTTTTTTTTAAATAATTCTTTACCATAAATAAATTTATTTATTTTATCTCTCTAGCTATCCGTTTATATATATATATATATATATATATATATATGGAAGCTGGCCGTTTCATTAAAAAATATA
>JAPDSC010032736.1:0-14801 GCA_026290005.1 Latrodectus geometricus
AGTCCTAAATGATTGGAAATGGTAAATAAGGCTGGACACAAGCTGAAAACAAATGAATGCAAATAATTTAGAAAATATTTTCTTTAAATATTTATAAGTTTTTTAAAATTAAAATAAAATTACAAATTAGGAAACAAATTAAAACTTTTATGCATCATTGAATAAAATTTGACATTATTTAATATATATATATATATATATATATATATATATATATATATATATATATATATATAAAATCAGTACTCTTTATATTACTGTAAAAGTAATCTAAATATATATTACAAAAATATACTCATAAGAATAATATAAATGTAAAAAATAACAGCAAAATGTGCATAGTGATAAAATAATGAAGCAAATTTGTTTTTTATCTATTTATTAATTATTTATTTCGATATCATAATTTTCCAAAAGGTTAAAAACATAAAATATTTTATAAAGGAAAAATTTCTTTTGACATTTCATTATTTCTGTCAATAAACTAATTTAAAAGAATAAATGAAAATTCGATTAGTAGTGTCTCTACATTATAATTTCACAAAATCAATGCTTTTAATATTGCTTGCAGAATGGAAATGCTTACGATTAACGTAATTCCTATAAAATGGGTTAATTTTGGCAACAACTCCTGTATCGAAATTTCTATAGAATATATGAATACGAAATTATGTTAATCTTTTGAGTAATGGATTATGAATAAAATTCAAAAGATAACATACTTTGTAGGTATGTGTTAGTTATTTTACGACCTTAATTATTTTAAAGTATTTTAAATAGAAATTGGAAATAGACGGGCTGTATTGCATATTGAGTGGCCTAGAGTACAGTATATTAAAATTTGGAAAGAACTTCTGATAATTTGCATTGCATTTTAATGATCTTTTCATTAAGGGTTTCTGATGTAGATTATACAATGAGCGCAGCGCTTTTTTGAAGAAACTTGCCCACCTTTGAAAAAGAAGATACATTAATTCTTTTTCAAATATACTATAAGTAGTATTTAAGCTTTTAACATGTTTTTATGTTGTGCTGTTTCAACTCCTATTTCCAAAAGAATAATTTAGCTGCTTAAATCATATGATTTTACACTCACATATACACAAAATACTTGGAGTTATGTAAATATTTAATACTTATTAATTAATTCAAGTAAAATATCTATAACTGTTATTGCTTATATAAATTGGAATGAGAAAAAAATTCTTATAAAATTAAAATTTTCAATTAAAAATTTTAAGCATTCATAATAATTTTAACAGTTTGAAACAAGAATAACAAAAAAAATCGAATACTACAGTCATTACAGACGTCCCCAAATGAAAAGAAGTCATAAAAAACTGGAAAAATATTTCCAATCAGCATTGGTTGAAAAATTAATAAGGAAATATGCATATATTATAAATATACTGCTGGACACCCAAATAACAACGCGAAGAAAGATATAATACAACAAAATTTATTTTGTAGATAACAGGTTTACCAAGTATTAAATGATTAAATTTTTAGACTTCAGTGAAGTGTGGTTCCTGCCAAAATCAGTAGCCAGAGTAGACGTTATTGTCAGAGCTCATCACAGCCAAATGCCTCTGCAATGATTTAAAGAGTCTTTGGATGTGTTCAGATCAAGTGATTCACACATTGACGTAGTTGATCTGGTCTGGCAGTCGGGGATATAATCTGGATCAATCAATGAGCAACCATGTATCACATGTTTTCTATCGGTGATAGATTCGGAGAGTGAGCCGGCCAGTTAAACAATTCAATATGGAGATTGACGAAGAACTTTCGGAAAATGCGTGCTACGTGTGGTCGCGCATTATTCTGTTGAAATAGGGCTGTGAGCAAGCCATGAAGGTAAGGAAGGACAACTGACTTCAACACCTCGGAGTAGCGTTGTCTATTCAAAGTACCGGCAATGCGTACTCAAGGAGTGAGAGAGTGATATCCAATACCACCTATTACCATAATACCAGGTGCAAGACCAATTTCGCGCTGCATAACGCAACTGTTCAGCATATTCTCTTCTCAGTGTCCCAGACTCGAATGCCACAGGTCTCGTGGTGTTGAAGACAGAAGCCTGACTCGTCAGTAAAGACAATTTCATTCCAATCTGAAGTCCACAGCCTTCTTTCATCACAATATTGGCGGCGGGGACGTCTGTGGTTCAGCGTCAAGTGTAGATTAAGAATGGACGTCTTGCGGATTGACCATTCTGCTGTGAACGATGTTAAATGGTACGCGCATACACTGGGTGATGCCTTACAGACTGAATATGCTGTTCGTGATGTGGCTGCGGGATCTGTTACTACCATGCACACAATTGCTTGTCATTACTTGAAGTTGTGCACTGAGGTAGATGCGCTTAAATACGTTGGTCCGTTGTACATTACTGATTCAACGATCACATATCCGCATTACAGTTGTTTGGTTTCGTCCAACACGACTACCGATTTTTCTGAAAGATAATCCATAATCTTGGTCGGCCACAATCTTTCCTCTGTTAAACTCGGATACTTGATCAAAAAATGATTTCTGATAGGCATAATGGATCTCTTTTATTTTTGAAAAAAAAAAAAAAAAAAAAAAAACACAGGAAAAACACAATTGTTGAACTTGAAATCATCGAAATCTCGAAGCCTTAAATAGCGCTTTGTAGTGCGTCTGAGCTGAAATTCTAATCATATGCACATCTCAGCCAATGCATGTTGTAAATTTTATGTTATTTGCATGCTTCCTTCAGGGTGTTGCATTTACGGTAGTTATGTAATATATAGTTTATGTAATATATGTATGTATGTAATACATGTATATGTATGTATATGTTATGTAATATATAGTTTATTAATTAACTTTGATTTATATCGGCCAAAAATATTTATTATATACATTTTTTTATATTAAATAGTAAAGGTTTTTTATAGCTTACACATTAGATATGTTTTCATTTTTCTAAACCATTTTTTTAATGATTAGTATCACAAAAAATTTAATTATTCTTAAACTATATGTAATGAAATATAGTAATTTTTTATTTAAAATTTAAATGAGTTTATTGTGCATATTTATCAAAAATATGAAGAATATAAAACTGTTTCTTATGACAATTTTATAAATATTTCATTTTAATTTAATTTGTATCTATCTGCATTCCAATGAATGAAAATACTATATATAATTTAATAAAATTAAAATAATGAAATCTATTTTTAATTCATAAAATATATATCTTCATTTTTGGCAAACATTGCTTTGAATTTTCAAAAGGACTTTGAGACATAAAAAAAAAAAAAAAAGAAAAAAAAGAAAAAAAAATTAAATTAAAACATTTTGTAGATGAGTTGGAATGAATTTTACTTAAACACATTCATATATGAATTAAATAATAATTATTATATATCATAAAAAAATTCAAAAGGTAAGGCAAGTCCAATTAGTCTTTATGAATATCATTCATTATCACTGCACAAAACGTAGCACAAACGATAATTTTTAAAGTATGTATAATTTATTTATATTAAGTATATTTTATCTATTTGTTATGAAGATTGAAAAATGTGATCGGGAAAGTAATATTCTCATTAAGATACCTTCAATATATACATTATACTCACAATTTTCATGACAAAACATTGGATGAAATATCAATAGGAAATTTATGTACATGCTATTTTTCAGTGAATAAGATAATTAATGTTACAGAAGTAGACTAGTTTTATAAATATTACGAAATTTATGACTTATTAAATTTTCAATCATTTTAAATTAAAAACATTTTACAAATTTTAGCAAATAATATATATATATATATATGTATATAGTTTTCTTCAATAATTTATAAAATATATTTAAAAGAAATTTCAGCTGTACATGAAATAAAAATAAAACAATGAATAATGAGTTTTAAAAATAAGAACTTACAAATAATTTGAAGTGATTCCCAGCGCAATAAATAGCATAGCGAGCCATAATATCTATAAAAGTACGCAGAGATGGATTTATAAAAATATTTTCAAAATAAAATTGTATATATAATGATAAAATATAAATACCAATAATATCTATCTATCTGTCTAACTATATCTATCTATATATATATATATATACATAAACAATATAAATAAATATTTAAAAAATAATCTATTCAGAAATTGTTAATGGTACGTGAAGATTTCTAGAATGAATTTCAATCTTTAATGACGAGAAAAGATTAAACAAATATTTAGCACTTGATTTCAACAATGAATTTAAAAATTATCATATGTTATAATTTTCTAAAATTAAATATTATAATATATTATTTACATATTTACTTGTTTTTTCAGAGATGGAAAAATATAAAGGTTGAATTACAGTTCTAATAAATAATGGAAAAATATAAAGGTTGAATTACAGTTCTAATAAATAACTTATATGCAGAAAAAGGAGTTAGTGTTAAAATAATTATTTACCAAATAAACATTATTCGCAATTTTAAAAATAGGAAAATCTGTTTTAAAAATTTATGGAAACGGAAAAGAAATTAAAACCTTCAAAAATAGAGTCTTATTTAAAATTATTGAGGATCAATGATTCATATAAAAAATATTTAATAGTAAAATATTTCTTAAATTTAGCACTGTAAAAACGTATATCGATAAAGTAAATGTAAATTCACAAAAGAAAGAAAGAAAGAAAAAAAAAAGATAATAATAATAATAATAGTGAAATTCACAAGTATTACATTTTTTGGAACTAAATAATTAAATAAAGAACTAAATAATAGTGAAATTTTTAAGTATTTGTTTTTTGGTACAAATATTTACCAAAAGACAAATTTTAACATTGAATGCAATTCGAACTTAACTATTCTGACAAAATCTATCTTTTATTTCCATTGGTTTGTTATTCTAGATTAGTATATTTTTAACATTATTTTGACTTTTTCGAATGTTTCCGAATATATCCTATTTTTGATTTTAATTTGGAGCTTATAAATAAAGAATTAATAAAAACTTTTTCTTTTCAATGGAAAAGTCTGTCACTTACAGTTTCTAAACTAAACGATGTTGTATTGTAGTTTATATAATATAATCATATCTTATTTATATTCATGTTGTTTAGTTAATTATCATATATTAATGAAACATTATGTGCCAAATCTAGTGTGAAGTAAATCTTGAAAACACATATAAAATACGTTAAATTATTTCTGAAAAGTGTCAGAAAATTTCTAATTAATTCTAAATATACTATTCACTATTTTCTGAAAATATTTTACATCACTTTGTAATGTGTAAATTTTAAATAATCGCAAGGAATGTTTTAAAAGTATTTATATATCTCAATTTCCCAAGAATGCTTTTACTATTATGAAAATGGATTTTGTGTAACCATTACTTTTCATTTAAATATTAAAACTATGTTTTAGTATTTTATTTCATTTAATGATTCAACTATATTGTGCAATTAGTGCTGTATTTAATGTATTACAAGAGAGAAACAAAAGTCTGTTTAAATATTACCTAGTTTGACAACATACAATTGAGTGTTCTTTTTAGAACAATGAATTATTTTCAATTAAATATATATCAGCAAATGCAAATTTATAAAATGCAAATAATAAAATGTGTTCAAATATCTTATTATTTACTTTAACTATAATCAAGAAATAGATACATTTAATTTTTGAACAATTGTATTTCTTAAAGCGAATTAATTTCATGAATTCGATAATATCAACAATGGACAACAATGAGATTTTCAACAATAGGCAAATGAATCTAGAAAAGTTATACAAATTGGAAATAAAAATTTTAAACTAAATTTTTATTGATCCAAAGATAAAACGCTGATAATTTCGATTAATATATTTTGTTGTAACCTATATTAGAGTTGAAATATCAGTAGTCAACATTTTATTTACAATCTTTTTTACAATTTTTTTAAAATTTATTCTAGTTTTGTTGAAATAGGCACTTTTGCCATCTCCTCAGCCCAAAGCAAAACATTACAAATTCATGGTGTTAAAAATGAAGAATGAATTTAATTTCCTAAAAATGTCCTTAAATGTGTTAAAAAGTGATATTAAATGAACTTTATTTAATACTAAGGAAAGTTATTTATATATTATTAGCGTTTCATTTATGGGTTAATATACTGAACAATTTTTGCAAGTGATAGGAACTCACATCCTCACTACAGCTTAAGTGTATATCTTGGTGAAATAAATACCACTTAGCTTTGTTGTAATTTATATTGACAACCTTTGAATTGGTAGCCATCTACTATAAGACTGTAACAACATTCCACATTGAACATTATATGATATCTCACATTTGATGCTATTTCATATTCGAAGAATTTTGTCAACATTGAGTTTATTTCGCCAGATGTATTTTTTAGCAATCATAGATAAAACCTAATTAAATAACAATGTTCACATAGTAGAGAAGAGAAAATAGGTCTAATGTTTGGTGGGTGAAAATGCGCTTTAGGTCCCCTACTCTGCCAACTTGGCGAAAGTGTGCTGTGGGTCCCGTATTTGGCGGGTTTTCAAAAACGCTGTTGCCATGGCGATAATGGAATACGATTTTTAACTAATCAGCAACCAATGAAAATGACCGATTTTTCAAACTGAAACTAATTAACGACCAATGAAAATGCTAAAAGAAAAAAACCAATTAATGAGCATGCGCGAAAAAACGCAAATTATTTCCTACGGAGGTAGCCATAAAGAGCTCATTGGGTATAAAAACGACCGGTTTACCACGCTTGGTGCATTTATCGCCAAGTTGGCAGAGTAGGGGACCTAAAGCGCAGATTAACGGTTTGGTGTTATAGAAAATTTATCTTTGCGCAATTTTTTAGATCTCATTTTGATTGTAAAATTTTAAAATGTAGAAGCATTATACCCAAAAGACTTTCATTATTCTTTTCGAGAATCCATTTTGAAGTTATTACTCATCGGGAAAAATAAACGTAAAAATATTCTCTAAATTACAACTTTATTAATATATTGATTATTGTTGATATTATTATTGATTCAGATTAAAATAGATCTCTATTATTGAAATTAACACTTATTAAGAAAATAACTTTATTTGTGCTTAATGTAAAATAAATAAATGATCTCCATTTTTCTATGGGGTAGTTTAGAAAATCTGCTTGGTAAGATCCTTTTCGGTGAGTTAGTTTTTTTGCAAAAATCAATTTAAACTATAGTTGAATAAATTAATGTTGTTGTCTTCAACATGTAGACATATATAATTTTTTAAAAATTAATATTATTATAAAATTTTTAAAGAATTATATATGTCTACATGTTATTATTATTATTAATTATTTTTACTATAAAATTTTAATCAGTGAATTTCCTATATTACAGTCATAATATTATATTATTCTGATTTATTTATGTATGTAAAAATATTTTATAGGACAAGGGAAATAATTTGTGTACATAAATCAAAATATTTAAGTTGAGAGTTTACAAATAAAATTAAAACATGCAATATACACATTAAAGAATTTGCAAATTTATTATGTTTGACTACATTTACTATACAGTTCATTTATAATTTTTAAATTTTAAACACACACACACGAGAAATCTGAAAGGGACAAATCATATAAAATGAATAGCTAGTTTATCGTAAATGGATTCTTGCATTTCATGCTAATACATTCTTATGAGAAACATGATCTAAGGAAATACATTAGAAACACATTTATTATAACAACAAAATTAACTTACAAGTATTATTGTTGCGGGTGCAATGTATTTAAATCCAAGCAAGCAAAATACGTAATAATTGTAATCGAGATATTCCACCATTTCTGTACAGTCTTCTACAGTCATTGCAAAGAGACATTGTAGACTTGAATTGACTTGATGAATTTCTGAACACTGAAAAAGGTAGATTTCTATGTAAAAAATCCTTAGATTATACTGATACATTGTACAATTCAAAACATATTTATACTTATGGAGTAACATCATTTCTTTTCCATCACTTCTTTTACACAATAATATATTAAATAGTTGTATTTCATAGAATGATTATTATCAATATCTGATTTATATTAGTAACTACTTACATCAACAAGAAGTGAATTTCTCCATTTATAATTTTGTATATATTTCGTAAATACTTTGTAATACATTTAGTGACCTAAAGCAGAATGTTTAAGTTATTAACTGTAAAAATTTCTAACTCATAAATTTTCATTATGAAAAATTAAAGAAAAAATCAAGTTTACAAATACTTACGTTACAAAAAAAATTATTTTATCACTGAGAAAAATTGACATGCTTAACTTAAGAATTAAAAATCATTGAAAGTTATTTCCCTATACTTAAATATTAATATGATACTGACTATAGTATGAGATTAAATGTTTTTATCATAAAAATAAAATTATGATAAAATATGTACGTACTGTATAGTATTCACAAATATTATTATAATCAATGCGATGTTTAAAAAGCACTTAAGTATGGTTTTATGTTTTGACAGAGTATACTTTATGCATTACGAATACTTAACAATGACTTTATATATAAAAAACCCACTTATTTTCTTATTTTTTTGATTTGCAAATTTTGAGTTTGACGTTAAAGACGAGTCTTTAGTGGCAGCGAATTATATTTGGCTTTATAATCAATGGAAAACCAATCAGAAAAGATTGGTCAACATACAGCAAGAATGTTGTTTCGATGAGAGTAATATCTCAACAAAGACATTAAGTAGAATCAGAAGTTTGGAGAGTTGGCCGGTTGCAGGAGAGGCCAATACAATTCGAAGTGAAAGAAGAAGCGATATATGAAATGAAGTATGATTTCTAGCATCTGGAACAATTTTTTGGAGACTGAAAATACAAGCCAAAGATCAGGACAAGGGACCATAACAATCAATGAAGATTGTTATTTAATAATAATGGCTCGAAGACACCAAGATATGAATTCTACTCTTCTCCAACATCTTCACTTCACTATAGGTAACTTAGTTTCGATTCAAACTGTTCGAAACCACCTACACGCTGTAGGGTTGTATGCACGCTGACCAATGGTGAGTAAGAAGTTAACTGCAAATCACCGTCGTTTCCGCAGAATGTGGACAACAGAGCATGTTAACTGTAGGGCATATGAATGGCCTAATATTCTTTTCCCTGACGAGTCATATTTTCCTCTTCATCCTAATAATATGCATATTTTCATCTGGATGGAGCGTGATGTTAGAAAACATTTTGCGTTCGTGCACGGAAATGTCAGATTTGACTGTGGGAGAGTGATTTGATTGAGAGGAAAGGACTATAAAAGGGAATCAGAAATAGTCTATGCTGGTTTCTCTCATCTCTTTAATTGGTGCTCATCTCCATTAATGGGGGTACCGATCTCCATATTATTCGAAATGAAGCTCTGACTGGTCACCGATGTAGTGATGATATCATCAAACATATTGTAGTCCTTTATTATGCAGCAATTGGAGAGGACTTCATGTTAATAAACGACAATTCTAAGCCACGGTGAGCTAATTTTGAGAATAAATGGGCGAAAGAATCATTTGAAGGAAATGGCAGCAGGTGCATATTCTCCGGACATCAACCAAACAGAACGTGTTACGGATATTCTAGAAATGAGTTGATGGATACCTACCACCCCAAAAATCTCTCTAAAAATTCGAAAGAGTTCTTCTGGAGGAGTGGGATAGAATACCCCAACTTCTCAATCATAGTCTTATTTCTCAATACCTCTAAGGTATTTAAGTTTACTGATTGTCCAGGAAAACCGTACCCTCCCCACTAAAGAGATTTTCTTTTAAGGAAACTTCTTTTTTATTTGTTTTTCTCATTCATAGAAATTGTATTATTTTAATTTTTATTGATATTAGAAATTTAATTATTTATTGTTATTAGAAGAAATTGTGTATCTTTTTGTAACAAAACCCTCAATTAAATACATTTTTTTTAATGTCATTTTTATCTCATATAGCTTATTGTGTCTTTCAAAAAGGTATCAATCAATCAAACAATTCTCTAGGTGAAAGATCAACCTACAACCTCAATATACTTTAATTGTTTTGAGCAGGTTTTTTTTATTGACAGAAAAAGAATGAACAATTTTTTTAATATTTATTATATTAACCAGATGATGAATTTGATAGTTTATAAAAATTACAATTTAAAATAAATATATGTTAAGCATATACAGGTATCAACTTAAATAGGTACTCTAGCAAGTTTGCTGAAAATACTTACTTCAACATTAATATCAAATGGAAGTGTTACATTCTCTGTGCCAGGGGAATCAAAATAATTTAACTTCATTATTCATTGATACTCCCTTCTCTAGAAATTAAAAAAATTATAGTTACAATATCATATTTTCGATATAATTTAACTCAATTTTTTTTTCTCTTCTAACTTATAAATTTCCTTTCTTAGAAAGCAGCAAAGTTTTTCTGAAGAAACTAAATTTTATGAAGTGTATAGAAATGATGTAAATAGAAAAGGATTACAGACAGTAACATTTTTATGAAGTAAAGAATACATATTAGAAAAACAGTTAATCTTTTAAATATATTGAGTAATAAATTCGCAATTTATTATGTTAGTTTAAAAACTACTTTCAGAAAAATTCCCAATAAATATATTCAGTAATGCCAATACTTAACTTTCAATAAAATTTCAAACTGATAAAAAGATGTCAATTACTTAACAATTACATTGCAGAATTAAAATTTATAATAATAATATCTGCATTGTTTTTGTTAGAAATAAATTTTAGTTTGTATTAAAAAGTATAATTAGATGTATTTTTTTAAGGTAAACAAACACACACATATATTTATATTTTCCCACAAACAATTTTAAAGTATTGTATTATAATAAAGTATTAAAATACTCAATTGTTTTTTAAGTTGGGCTTTTATCTATGTTATGTTTCATTTCATATAAATAATTAATACAACTACTTAATTCAGGAATGCCCCATAAAATATGAATATTTACTTTGAATATAAAGAACTTAATGTGTATTATATCCATTAATAAGTCTATATTTCCTCATTTGATATTTATATTTCTCCATAAATATTTCTACATATTCCATTCACTGGGGAATTAACTTTCTTCACTGCTCAAGCGAGTGATTAATAGTTCAATTCAAATATTAAAATTGCGGCAAATATGAGCCTACTATGCCATATATTTTTATTTGTGTGTGATGTTATGTTTGCAAATATTATTCCAGTAAAGGCTATAGATTCGAGATTTAGAACGAAAGAGCATTTAAGTAGAAAGCAAACTGCCTGATACGTTCATCATTCTTTAACAATGCTTCCATAAATCAAGACGGAAAATTTTCCCATTGCCTGTAATTCTTTTCTTTTTTGGTTTCTTTAGACGAATAGATGTACATAAGAATAAAACAAGGCAAACAGAAATGTATATATTGCAGCTTGTATCTTGAAAAATTTATAAAAGTAAAATTTAAAAAAAAGAAGTAAGCTTGTTTAAATCAATCCTAAAAAATTCTTTAATTAGGAAATTTCTTTAAACTTATTCAAGAAAAAAAGATAAAATTATGTACCAAATATTGATAAAACATAAAGGTAAATTTAATATTAAGATGAATTCAAAAGTTGAATATATTTATCAACAATTTTATAAAATATCAATATTTATGTTTCATTTATCTATACTTGAATTTAATTAGAACTGTGACACAGAAAACTCTTTATTACTAAACTTCAAAATCAAATTCAAATTTCCATTTATAAAATATTTTGTATTTACTTGAAAGTGTTATTCTTGCAAAAAAACATTCGGTACAGTAAAGAATAAGAGATTTCAAAATGTTTTTAAATATTAAATATATATGGAAGCTTATCTCTCATCAAGTAAATTATCTTGCAATCGTTCAACTGTTGATGCTCCCAAGCACCTCTTAGAGGTCTAGGGGGCTCTAGGTGTGGGGAAGACTTTACCCGTTAACCACATGGTACAGTCCGGGGTCTCCCCACACAGTCAATCAATCAATCGTTCAACTGTACTAAAAATGTAGTTTTAAAATTGGTGTAAAATATTGTTCTGAAGGTTTTATTAAGTATATCGAGATAATAATTATGATGTTAATGTTTCTAAAACATTTTTTTTTAATATTTTTATATTATTATTTTTCAAATAACCAAAATCCAGCCTTAAATATTTTACCTTGAAATTAATTTTACCTTGTAATTTATTAAAGTAAGATTAAATTTCGTTGTCAGAAAATTTTTTAACAAAAATGATTGTTTTCGAAAAAATGCATATACGTTTTGGTTTCAACTGCGTATGAAGGAATTATTTTATGAATTCTGTGAAATTAATTTATAAGAGGCTTTTATTGGTTTAAAATGGCTTGGAAAATGTTTTCAGAGCTATGAAAGTTGATTTAAAATGTGAAATAGATTTTGTTTCACAAAGTATTTTAAGAATATTTAATTTTCTTATCAATCAGAATACATATTTCTTAAAACATATTACCAATTACTAGACTTTTACGATAAGAATACGATATTCTTTTATATTTCATGATAACAAATGCTTAGCTCTAGAAAGTTTATTATAAACAAATATTAATATAACTAATAAAGTGCTTAAGAATTTACAGATTTTCTTCAAACAAAATTTTATTATGTATTTTATTATTAAAATTTTTAAAACGTCATAAATCTACTACGCTATCATTCCAGTAATAATACATTTATTTAAGCAAAACTGATCCAAATTAAAAATATATGATAACAATTTGCGTTAAAATTTTGAAAAGAAATGATTTTATTAATATTTTACATCATGTTTAAAAATAAACTTTTAAACACATCAAGCATTTACAAGAAGAGAAGTTCAATTTTGATATAAATAAGTAAACTTGAGGATATTTCTACATAGTAAATAAAGAAAGCTTGGTGTAACATTCTTAAAATAACTGTGAATTAATGTTACATACTTTTAAAATAGTTATTTCTGCATGTGAATACTAGTTCACAAATTGTTTTCGGTTGACTGAATTCACGATTTATAACAACCATGTTTTTTGAGTAATATAATAGTAATTTTTGAAAATTTAATTTACGAAAATATCACTATTATTTGTGTGTTGTTTTTGATTTTTTTTATTTATTTAAGAATTCATTTAATTCTGTTTTCTTTGTGATTAATGTTAATTTATTTAAAGCTTCCTATAATTCTGTTTTTTTTGTAATATTTGTATACCTTACAATAGTTAAAATATTTAATCCAATATTTTAGTATTTTAGTTGTTTGTTAAACTATCGGAGAAGATACTCCAATAACTTTTATTTGTCTCCAATTACCATTAACATTTTCAAAATTTGAAAGTTTCTTCTTTCATTTTAAAAAGTACTCTGCAACATTTGATATTCTTTTAATGGTTTTTAAAACAAAAAAAGAAAATGTTGTTTCAAATTATTCATAGTTAAAGTAAAAACTGGCTTAAACTTGTTTCTGCTTTTTATTTCTTTTATGTCTATTTTACTTTCTTGATAATTCTAACTAATCCTGAAAATTTATTTATGGATTAATTATTCATACTGATTAAACTTGACATGATTTTAAATTTATATTTTGAACCGTGTTTTGCCGTGCTATTTTTCTGGTAAAAAGAAAGAAAATTTTAAAATTAGAATTTAAACGAATATTAGTTTTAAACTTAGAAAGAAATATCAATTTTTAGATTTCCAATTAAAATAGACGCTTGTAAAGTTTAATATCAAGCTTACAAATATTTTAGACCTCTTCTTATTAACTTCTTCACAATTTATTACCGCAATAATTAAATTATTTTATTATTTTCATTTTACGAGTTAAATTGAAGACATTATTTAAATATTTTTAAAATTTCTACTCTACACTTTTTCATAAATATAATATTTATGAAAACATTATGTATTGCGTTTGTATTTTTTCCTATTTTAATGGTTATTGTTAAGTAAAATTAAATTTTAATATAACAGTTTAATGATAGTTTATTTAAATTTAAGTTTGTGTTTATTATAGTAAAAGATAATGATCTTTAGGTCTTATGAATATAAAGACATTTATTATTGACTTACATTAAAGCCATAATTGATTAAATATTTAACATTACACACCAAGGAATAGTTAGCATTATTAAATTATATGAAAATATATATATTAGATTGGGGAAAAAGAAATCCATTATTTTTACGTGAATTTTTTGTAACTTCTTTCAGATTCGCTTTGTAAAAAGGTTTAAAAAAGTTTTCATGTAGACTTTTAGGTCTTGTGCGAAGTTACGACTGCTGACATGCTGTCAAGTTTGATAATTTTTGATATTTTATAGACATTCTCGATGATGTTTTATCCATGCGAAGTGCATCTTTAGCATCCAAATACCCAAACGGAATCGACGAAACCAAAATTGTGCGTAACTGGTTGTTACAGTCATATATATAACGATAAACACGTCTCACAATTTTAGCCACCTGGTTATCATTTTCACCATTGTAAAAGAAAAACTAAAATGTATCGAATTTTCTGTTTGTTGTCTTCTATTTTTAAAACCTTGTACTCATAACTGAATTAATCAAACAAAAAACCACCAAGAGAATATTTTAATGTCAAATATCACCTTTCCAATGAGCATAAATTTGAAATTGTTTGATAGATACCTCACGAGATAGTTTGATAGATACCTCACTACAGACGTCTACCGAAAAAATAATGGATAACTTTTTCCCCAAACTAATATATATATATATATATATATATATATATATATATATATATATATA
>JAPDSC010032736.1:18306-36110 GCA_026290005.1 Latrodectus geometricus
ACACACACACACACACACACACACACACACACACACACACACACACATATATATATATATACATACAATTATATAAAATCTGCATTAAATGCGTTTTAGTTAAATCTTTTTAACACAAATTACTCTTAATCTTGAATGAAAATTCATTTACTTTGAATTAGTAATTTGAGTCTATCCAGTGAAGATTCTTAATAAACGATGATTCGGAAATGTCAATAACTTATAGTTTCTGCTTTAAATGAATTTCGAGTAAATTCTACACTCGGTAAATCAAATAATACTGAAATTTATTACAAAATGGGATTTCCTAACCAACATGAAATCATTCATTTTTCTGAATCTTTATTATAGATAATAAAAGAGCAACTGATTCAATATAACATTGAAAAAAAAATATTATGCTCTTTTATTTTGCACTGTTAAAAAGAATAAACAATTATGGCAATAGATCAAGGTTAACAATATTGATAATAGGGAGCATATTTTTTTTTTATAAGGAAACGTTGGTCATTGAATTTATAAGGGCATTATGAACTTTCTAAATAAATCTATATAAATACAATGTAAATGTTACCAATTTTATAAATTTTTAAAGGAAATTTTAATTATATCTGATGCTGTGACTAATTATTTATTAATTATGATGTTAAAACTATGTAACTAATTATTAAAATAAAACGATAAATTAATTTTGTATTATAATTGAAGTAATTTTTGTATTATATAATAATGTGTTTTTATTTGATTTTATTAGATTTGAAATACTAAATTAAAAATTTATTTCGCGATTCTTTAATAAAAGAAAGCATGCCCCTAAGGAAAAATCTAAATAATCCTCATACGATCCACAAATTCAAAGTATTTTGAAAATATTTAAATAATTAATAAAAATATTTATTTTAATTATTTTATACGAAAAATTTATATCAAGAATATAAATAATTTTCCTATAGTAATTAAACTTAAATTCAGAGTTGTAAACATCACTGAAATTGAAAATATTAAATAGTGTTAAGATATTTATGAGAATTAATTTCTGAATCTGAATTCATTTAATTAGTCTTATATTATTTTTTAAAAATGTTTTTGGGGCATTTAATATAAAATTTCCTTGAAATATAGGACAAAAGAAAGAAATTCACACTCATATTATATACTAAACAATATACTTTAATAAATTTTAATATAATTTAAACGAATAAAATTTATTATTAATATGGATCATAATTTGTGTACAGAATAATATAAATCAAAAAGTGTTTTAAGAAATAAAATAATTTTTAAATAATATAAAAGTAACAATAGTGTCTCGTAAAATTATTCATGCACTGAAAAAACTTGTTTTCAGATTTTAATTTAAATTTTAGTTCCTAATTGAATTTTGGCTTAGGAATAAAATTTTAATCAAACATTTTATATTAATCAATAGATAAACAGAAAAGTAGATTAAAATTGGTCTATTTTTATTTCAATTTAAATTTATTTTAGCATGATAATTGTAAGCAAAATATGAGAAGTGGTACTTTTATATTTATATAGGAAAATTCATATATTAAATTGAAAATTAAAGAATTGACACACAAAAAAAATTGAATTTTACTACAGTTATGTTGGGAAAAAATATGAAGACATTAATATCAAAATTACGTATTGCTCCAAAAATGAAACTTGAATTTTATATTTTTACTTCTTTAATAAATTAAAAAAAAGTTTGGAGGTAACAATTTAAAAAAGGGTGTTTATTATTTTTTATGGTTCATATAAAACATTGTGCGCAAATCTTGATATTCGAAATCTTTTTTAAAATTTTCTAGTCAATGATTTCAAGCTGTAGCATATGCAGAAAAACAAGCGGTTCGAAGAATAGAAACAAATGGTTATTATTCATGAGAATATCATCAATCTGTACGATATAAACAAAGATAGAAGCTAATTGAGTCTAGAATCACATGGATTGAATATAAAAAAAGCTGAGAAACACGTGCAGACACAAGGGCATAATCTTGCTTACAAAAGCTTGCTAACGAAGATTTTGATAATGCGAAAAATTTGGAAATATAAATGTAAAATGTTGATTTACGAACGTTATTTTTAATTAGTAATTATTAATTAATAATAAAATGCCTTAATTTTATGAGATGCTATGAGATATATGATCGAAGATTTTTGTACTGAAAAATTATTTAAAATTAAGGCACTGTTGAAATTTGTTAAAATATATCAACTCATTTATGAAGATTGCTTAATACTTCTACATATTTTATTTAATTGAATGAAACTGGGTGACACACAAGTTTAAGTGAATTTAGAGAGGGAAAAAGTGAAATGCTTCCTAGAAATATGTAAGTGAATATATATAGTTTTATATAATATATATTTTAATATATACATTTTATAGAAATATATAAGAGAAGTAAAACCAATAATGTCTTTTTCTTTTTTCTAATTCCCTGATCTGGATCAGATCAAGTCCATGACTTCCTCCACCCTCAACCCCTCAAGGATCACACCAGGGCTGCGCAGAAGGTCACTCCGCGAAAAGCCAACACATTTCATTAAATGTTCGGGACTGACTACATCAATATTGTACTTTGTGCAAGTGGGAAAGACTTTGCTTCCCCAGGAAAACCTTAGAGGTCTAAGATGACCAAATTTGAACCTAGACCTAAATTAGGTCATGCCTTTCACCCCAAAGATCGAAGCAGTTCCAGGGCTAGAGGCACAATACCAAGGATGCCTCTATAACAGGTATTCATTATAAACTTTTCAGTGTACTTAATTTTCAGAAAGTTGTCTTTATAATTGCACACATTAATCAATACTTAATATAATGAAATGTAATTGACTATTCATTTTTATGTATTCTTATCTTTCCTTTCGTTGACGACGTTTTTACGTGTATTTAGTTCATGTAAAATCTATTTAAATGTAAAATCTATCTACAGCTACCTATCGTTCTACATATATGCACACATCATACACTGGCCAATTAACTTGTAACACAACATAAAAATTTTATTGGACCATATTTTACGCAGATAACAAATTTTATTCTTTTGAACATCGAATCTACTCAAAGATGAATTGGCTATTCAGCTTTTTAGACCAGGGAAGTTAGAGACCAGAACTACTTTTGGAAGTTAGACTGGTGCTCAGGAAACCAATTTTTAACACTAATGCATTATTGAGCAGTGACAATCAGATTAAAAATACCTCATAGTAGAATGCACTTCATCTGTCAATATATTTAGGTATCATCTTCAAAGAATTTCAAGAACATACCTCGGATATATCGAGGATCTTTTTCCTTACACAATGCGATTAAAACAAGATGGATTCATTGATTTGTGGGGTTCTTGGAAAAATAAACGTCTTCTACATGTGCAAATATGGCATAATATGATCCATTTGATCACATTACCTTTTTCTAATCTCTAAATTTCTGTCTCTTTTTTCTTACCACCGAAGTTGTAGATTTTGGGCAGAAATGGATAGTTTCTGACACGCATTCAACATCGCATTCTTATCAATTCACTGCAAGTGGCTCTAGCGGAAATCAGTCGGAAAGAACCTTTGTTGACGATTTTTGTCATTTAAAGCATATTTCATTTCCTATTCTGATCACTTAAATAGAGACATGTCATGATCTCTTTGAAGAATGTGCTCAAATCGCATTTACGTTTTATAGAAAAAGGTTTTTTTAAACAAACCTAATCAAGATAAGTGCGGCAGAAATGCTGTCAAATGCCAAAAAGCCATACTAAAAAATTGGAAAATGCCATAATAAGTTAAAATAATTTGAAGTGTCTAAACTGACATGAAACAAAAATTTAAGTAAGAATATTAAATTAATTTACAAGTAAAAAACAGTAGTAAATTAATTATATTCAAGATATTCGCATAGTATTTATTTTTAAGCAAAAATAAATATTTCATTTTTATACAGAATCAATTTATACCAACTGATTAGCAGTGAAACAACATGGAATACTTGGTACTAAAATATTGATAAATGCATTTAAAATATGCATACATCAAGCAACCAGACTTTAGTATATGCAGATAAAAAAAATTATGGTAAATAAAAATCTCATTCATCCTAATTTGCATTTTCCATAAAATACGAAAAATTATTATATGAACAAGTTTTAAGATATTTAATAATGTTTATAATTTTTTCCAAAATTTATTCAGATTTAATTTTTATAATTTATTGGTTTAAATTCTGTAAAAGTTATTTCTTCATCGCTCCATCATTAAAATAAATAAATTATGTTTATAAAATGAAAAAAAGGAAAAGAGATCAAATATATTATTAAAAATAGTTAAATCATTGCTAATTTTAATAATATCTTTCATTGGAAACATAAACTACTAGATTAAAATAATTTCTATTGAGAATAATATATCTGCCAAAACTGCTACTGCATTTAAAAATGAAATTGTGTAATACATGAGGATACGTAAGATTTAATAGAAAAGAATCTTCGAAATTTCTTCACTTTCTATCTGATCTTCATGAATTGTGGAAATTGTTCAAGAGTTGTTCACATGTATAACTTCCAACTGGTCTTAGTATCTAGTTGAGTTTATATCGACACAAATCACTCAGTGTTTATAAGGCGAAAGATGGTGCAACGTGCTATCAAAGTTTTCAATTCAATTGCTCTTTATTATATAGGAAACTTTGATTACGATTGAAGTTATTAAAAATATCAACACTACTTTCAATATTAAAATTTCTTATTGTATGCTTAACATTTGGATATCTTCTTCTAATATTCTCAAACGAATACTCACTATTCTATTGAATTTAATAAATGCTTTCGAATTCAAACATAGTACTAGTTCAATTTTCTTCTCAAACATATCCTATTCAGTTGTAGAATGACATACAAAACAAAATAATAAAAAAGCTATGCAGCTCTTTGTTTCAATTAAATGTCGCACAACGCTTGAATCACAGAAATAACGTATTGAATTTCATATATCTTATAAACAAATAAAAATATTCATGTTTAAAAATCCAAAAGAATTAAATTTTTCCTAAAAATTAAAAATCAAGAAGTTTTTCACATTTTATGTAAAATTGTTTCACATTATTATAAGAACTCACTTATTTACTACTCAAAATTAAACACTCTATGAGTTTAAAAACTAATTTTTACTGAATAAGAAATTCGACATGTTGTATTTTAGTTGCAAAACTACCAATAGCTTTCCCTTCAAATAACAAGAGACATATATTAAATTCATCAATCACATCTTGAAACTTCTGTGAAAAAAAATTGCTTAATTCAAGCAAATTTATTTCTTTTATATTTATATTTAAGAAAATTATTACCAGTAAATTTGCATTATGTAAATTTTAATGAAAGAATTTTTTTTATAAAATCAATATAAATGCATGTAAGTTTGAACCACTACACATTAATAACTGCAGAAAACTAGTAAAACAATAATAAATTTAATATTATATAAAATATTTTGTACTTTGAGTGAAAATTATCATTTGCTCGTATGCAAAACACGTAACATTAAAAGCAACTGAAACTCTAGCATTGGATGATAATATAAACGCAAAATAATTTAAAGCAGAATTTTATAGCTCACTGTTCAATAGGCTGTGTAATATTCAATGATTGTAACTTTTAAAATTTCTCAGATTGTTCATATACTGTGTTTGCCAAGCACTTAAACTATAAAACTGAATAAATGTTATTATAGTATATATTTTGATTAAATAAATATATACTTTAAATTAAAATCATAAATTGTTCACCCTTTTTGGAAGAAATACTTTGTTTGAATTGATATTAATTGCTTTTTATTAACATCCAAAAAATACCGAAAATGTTTAATTAAAACTTTAAAATTAAATTTTATTTTTGAGGTAATATGTTTCTAATCAAAATAGAGAGAAATTTTATTTTAATTAGAATAATATTTTAGTCTAAACTAATTTTGACCAACAATAAACACATTACTCACCAGTAAAATTTATCAACCTTTGAATATAAAAGTATCTGTAGTTATCCCAAATTCAATCATAATTATTTGTATTTCCATACAAAAAATTTTAAGTTAGATAAATGTTCCTCTGAATCTGACAGAGAATTAATGCATATTTTTAAATTGAAAATATGAGATAGCATATTATCAGAGCTCAAAATTAATGGTTAATTAACAGTAATGGTTAGTTAAATTTTCTGGTATTTTAATGAGATATTCAAAGTTTTTCATGTGTGGTAGAATTTATTACAGATTAAAATTTTTGTTATAATAGTAAATTGAATGCTATCAAAAATTAGCGTAATCAAGTTTTGATTATTTTAATGAAAATTAAAGTTTTTTGCATTTTTTTTTGATAACTCCTTTGAGAATATTATTATATTTAAGCGTATATTAGAACATTATCATAACATAATTTCCATTTACAATTGAATTTAATTAATATTAGAATATAAAGCTGATAAAAGAATTAATATATAACGAATTTCTAATTATTACATTTTAATCCCATAAGAAGTGTAGAATCAATATTGTGCTTAAGTACTGCAGGTCTGTTAGACTGGAAAAATTCAATTGAAAAATTATTTTTCTGATTATATTAATTGTAGATGAATAACCGAGCATGGAATATGTAAAAACAAGTGATATATGTTATTGTGATATCATATTTTAAAAATTTCATCTGCAAGCTGGTCATCAAGCTTATGAATTTTCAACTGAAGGCCAGAACACTAAACATTAAACTGTCCATTAAGCATGAAAACTGTTCGAGAGAAATAAGTTGAAGATAAGTCAACCGAATGAGAATTTGAAAACTAAGTTCATTTAAAAAAATTGACAGAAACATTTATCTTATTGCAAATCATTTCTATGCATGTACTTCAGAATTGACTATTGTCGGATATTTATTATGCTTTCCAATTTCATATTTATATCTACAAAAATGTCTATCTTATAACCACCTATCTCTAATGTATCTATTTATATCAGCAAAAAAGTCAATTTTCTTATCTTAAGTTCTAATTTATACAAATTTCGAAATCAAACTAATATAACAACTTATTGAAAACTAATATCCTATTTGTTTTGTATTGAATTACATTGAGTTGCCTAAATTAATGTATTTCGGCAAAGTAAAACTTTAATGCTGTGTTCACAGTTTGTGTTACAGATATGAGTTCCTGAAATCACTAGAAAGATATTCTAATGAGTATATCTGTAAAAATCTAAAAAGAAACAAATGAAGTTCTTTAACTCTTGGTTTATTTTCAAAATTTATAACTTTAGATGGATCGTTGTTACAAGCTGGATTGTTATCATTATTAAGAATGCAAAAGCTAGTTTAATGACTTATAAAACTTCTATATTTTCTCCATTCTATTTGAAGTTGATTGCTAAACTCTGTTTAACTCTTTTTTGATCTTCTAAATTTATTATAAATATTTTGTTCTTTTTCATCTTGCTATACATATGTGAGTGATAAGTGAAATATTAGCTTTTCACTGATCTTCATTTCAGCAAAGAAGTTATATTTCAATGTAATAAAGCCACATTTCAATAATAAGTACAGAAATTTATTTAATACAGGTATTAATTGATTTAGCAGGAATTTTCTCCACCTTATCAGAAGTGATTACAATGAAAGTGCCAATCAGACGCTGAATATTCGCCTTCTAATTTGCTCATATTTTTTTTATATTGATTCACCGTAGAGACACCTTTTAGAATTGAGGGTCTCGGGTTTGATTGCCCTCTTTATTGAACGAAAGGAGATGCTCACTTATTTTTTTATGTTTTCTACATGCACATATATTAGGGTAAGTATTCGAAAGCTTTTCGGATTTCCATTCTTGTGACACAAGACAATACTTGATGCATATCAAAACCATTTTTGGCCATTTGTCTGTTTAATTTAAAAAGGATTTTGTAGATAATGGAAATAATAATGATAAACATTCATTATAGCAAGGAGATAAAAGATTATCACTTATTTAATACCTCTGTTTGCACTAACAGTAAACTTTAAATAAGACAATTAGCGCTTAATAAGAAATTTGTAACATATTATAAAAGTCTAATTCTAAAATAATCACAATATACAAATCCAAATTAAAATTTTGAATAAAAACATTTTAATTTGAAAAGCAGATTTTCATATTTAATATTTATGTGTAAGTTATTACCAATGTTTACGTTATAATCTACACAGCACACACATGAAAGATTAAAACAATTATTTTTTATTTAATAAATTTTTTTGAAAAGGAAACATAAATCATAGAATTATAATTATATATAAATACATACATACACATGTTCAAAAATATAGTTTTTACCAGACATACAAAACACATTGTCCTTATCATAACTCTACCAAAAACAACTATAAAATATTTAAGAGTTTTGAATATGAATTTTAATTTTTAAAAGCTTTAAAAGAGATTCTTGTTTAAAATTACTTGAATGTAATGTTAAGTTTTAACTTTATCCCATAGAAATAATCATAACTAAAACAGTTAGAAGTATTTTCCGGACGATAAATAAATGCTGTTTTAAAAATCAAAGAATAAAAAATTTAAGTGAATTTAAAAAACCCTCATATAAATAAAATAATTAATTTTTTTCTGAATATAGTGTTTACAGACGAAAATATTTTTATTTATGTTATAATCTCATGATAAGGTAAGTTACAAGTATAACATAAGATAAAAGTAAAATCTAGTACGGTTTTAAATGGGAAAAAATTATATTTCTTGTTACGAATTTAATATTTCATTTTATTATTTGTTTTGAGTTTAAATTGCAATCTATTTTAATATCATCTAATAATTTATTAGCCAATCTAATAATTTATCAATAAACATAGTTATTAAAGATGTAGTTTTATTAAGAGTATTCTCTCTTGTAAAACAGAATTTAAATTTTAATATTACATTCTATCATATCTGTACCTGAAATATATACTATTACTTAATATAAATTATGCCTGTAAACATTTTAAATATATGTGTGTGTTCGTTAGCTCTTGTTCAGCTAAGATAATTGTATAATATTTAATTTAATGAGATTGTGTGTGTCAGTGATGCAACTCGCCTCCATATCTTTCAAAATACCAAAATAAAATTATTTGATCTTGGTATGTTAATTACGCAAAACAAATGTTAAAAATGATCAAAAAAATATGCATTGTTTTCACTTGATACTTGCTTTTATGTTTCTTACGATTATTTTTATGTAACAACACTTAACATAACGAGTTCAATTATTACTAAACCTTTCTTTTAAATGAGAAAAAAATTTTTTTTCTGCCGTTGGTAATGATATAATATTAGATGAAGTGATAAAAAATATTAGGGAATATCATTTTTCTAGCCATAAATATCTAAAATAAGCAATTTATGAATAATTACTTTTATTAAAATAAAGGATAACAATATTTAAGGATCAATGAGTACATTTAAATTTTTTATGAAATAAATTCGTTGCTTAAAGTAGAAAATAATTGTTTATTTAAAATAAGTATTGAGATAAGATGCATTACAGATTTATAATAAAACTAAAAAATGAAGTATCCTGATTAATTTAAATTATAATTGATTTTATATTTAATAATATATTTCTTTTATTTTCAGAATTACATTAACAATAACTCAATGTTTGAACACAAATCATTTTAACTATATAATCTTCTTTGTATCTAGTTTTGTTAGTGCTGATTAACAGATATATTGGGTAAATTTAAAACTAAATTTAATTTAAATTCAAAAAAATACAAACAGCTCTAATTAAATGACTTTATTTGCAATTTAATAAACTAATCATAGTGATAAAAATTAAGAGATCATTTATTATTTTTTCAAAACCAATTATTTTATTATACATTTTAGGTGATTTTATTTTGTGTCATTGTACCACACATCGTAAATTCAGAATTGTAAAATACTTTAGTAAAAATTGTTAAAATATAATAATAATATCGTAATGAAATAAATAAAAATACACTCAGAATATATTAACATTTGAATTATAAAATACAATAAAATCTACTATAATACTGTTTACATTAAACATTATATCATGAAAGAAGAAGAGAACAAAATATTTTATTTGAAAATGCTGCTAATTTCAAATAGTTTGTTGAATTCGTAAATATGAGATAACTATGTACACGGACCATACGAGGAAAATGATACAAATAAACTACTGGAAATAACAAAAAGTATAAACTGCAAAAAATGTAATAATTTTTCAATAAATTCTTATATACCTGTGAGCAATTTCAATCTCGGCATTACCTCATTCACATACTTGCTTGCAACTGCGTATTTTCCACAGGACATGAAATAATATCTCAAAGAAAACAGAGTAAGTTATGTCAAAAAGCATCGTGCGTTCACAAAGTCTGCTTTCCCGTCATGGTAAAGTGACATCGACGCAATGTATTGGTAATTTCACTTTTCCAGCTTTTTTCGCCATCTCCTCAAGAATTATATTATAATAAGAAAAGAAAAATGTACGCTGGCGAATTTTTTTTAAATAAATATTTGGCTATATTTATACACACAGTGATACGGAAAAGAAAGAAATGTTATAGAATAAAAAGGATTCTCGTAAACAGTTTCAGTATTTATTCATGACTGCATAAAACTTAATAATCTTGATTTAAAAAATAGGAAATTTTCAATTAGAAGAATTTGAAAGTTGTTTTTATTCCTATTCATTGTTATTTAAGAGAAAATGATAATTCCTGAGTTTGTAGGACTAGTTCCATTAAGTAATTTATTAGCTGTGTTGATTTTTTAAATATATTTATATCATTATATAAATATATTTATATTATTTATGCAACAAAATAAATATTTTAAATTTTTTAATATTGCATAAATAAAACTTGATTTTAAAAATTATTTCAAACTTTTTAAAGTGATTTTTACTTTCAAAATCGTTTTTAACATTAATTTATATCTAAAGTCATTTCTTATTATTCTTAATATCACTGTCTATGACATGAGCCAATGTTACGATCTTTACATGACACTCTAGACATTAATTTTTTTGAAAAAGTTCTTTGTCTTCCACATTCAAAAGTTGCATTCCAATCTGCTATGAACTACAACACCTGCAAAAGACCGTTTTTTAGTTTTATGGACAGATGGAGAAGTAACATTTCTAGGCCGCAATTTGTTTAGCAGGGAGAAGATGCCTTCACCATGCAATTCTCTATGCAAAGCAACCATTTATATGTGTCCGCCTCAATCGACAGCAGGGAGTATAGCGCATATCTTAGATAAGGGACCAAGTTTCCTGGAACAGACGGGGATAGGTTTCTGTACTTTTTCCAATCAAGTACAGATTCACACTGTAGAGTGATTCAGAGGATGTGCTGATTTGTAGGGAACAAAGCGCAAGGTACCATTATCAAACACTGTGGAAAGACACGGTTACTGCGTTGGTGGAATAATGGTTTGGGCAGGGATCTCACTTGGTGGTCATATGTTCCACAGATTAACAGAGATAGATGTGGATATCGGGTGGAGATTTTTGATTCATATGGGTGGGCACCCATATGTTGGTGCAATTGGCAATGACTTTATTCTGATGGATATTAATGCATGACTTGATTGAGCTGTAATTGTTGAGGAATATCTTGAGTGTCTTCATTCGGAGTGAATGAATATACAGCTTGATCTCCAGACCTGAATCCCATACAGTATTTATGGGATTATATTGGTAGACAGGTTGCTGCTTTAAATCCTCCTCCAAGGTCAGTAGGAGAGCTAGAAAGTAACTTTAGTCTGGTCTTTGCTTCTCATTTCGGTAACCGATAACTTAGTTGACAGGATGAAAAGTCTATATCGCCAATGCATTAAAACTAAAGCTGTACATATACCTTATTAAAATCCCTTTTTATCATGTTTCTATGACATTTTATTTCATAAAACAGAGATTATTCTTTTTCCCAGAATGGACTTTTCCAGCGAAATTGCTTTTTTTTTTGTTGTAAATCATTTGAGTTTTTCTTATTTAAACTTTAAAATTGCAATCCATCCATATATATTTTGTGCACATGTCAATCAAATTTGATGTTTCAACATTCATTAAGTTTAAAATTAAGCTCAAAAAGACAGTTGTTTCTTAATTTTTCAATGTCATAAGGCCTGAGTTGTTTCTTGTCTAAGCAGACCCTTGAGTCTGAACTAACTCATTCCATTTTTCCCAATGAAGCTATATTTTAATGAAGTAAAACGTAACTTCACATAATTGAACTGAAGTTATATTATTTATTTTATTATTGATTTTGTTATTATTAAGTTATATTATTGAAATTATAATTATATTATCTATAAAGGATTTATATAAAAGAACATGTTATAAAAGATTAAGATTTTTATAGTAAAATAGTGTTTTGGTTAAATTTTGTCAAACTTAATATTAAAAAATACAAGGATATTCTACAATAAATTCAAATTTTTTTGTATTTTAAGTATGAAATTGATTGAATTTTATTGAAATTTTCAAGTATTTTTATTGCTCGCTCTGTTGATATTAAGTGAAAATATTTCAAGAAATACGGATTTCATAAAATGCATGATGATGCATATGATATATTACTTGTATAATTAAGTTTGTTTTATATTTATAAAATATTTAATACTAATTAATAATTAATGAAACATTTTATTTCTTATGCTTTCAAACCGTTATATATCATTCTAAAACTCGTGTAAGACTTAATTAATTCATAATTCAGTATGTAATGAATTAAACAAATATGAATATTATTATAACATTTGAAAAAACTTATGAAATATTTTAAACAAAAAATAGTTATAATATAAATGACAAATACCATCTAAAATTTCAAATGTATGAACAGAATTTTAAAAAAAGTTATAGTATTAAAATCACAAAAGAAATTATGCAGAATAATCACAAAAGAAGTAGCACATGTATAATGGAAAGAATTTAGATTTTACACTATTTAAATATTTTTTTTCGTGCGTATAGGATGCTTATAGCGCTTAGAAAATTTTCAATACCTTACTGAACTTTTACTTGAATACTGATTTACGATTTCATTTAGTTTTTTTTTTACTAGTTTCTTGAAATCCATGAATAAATGCATTTAAATTTGAATTATTTTGTCTTTGAAAGAATCAAATTATCATGAAAAGTATTTAGTTTCTGTTATCCAACTATACGCAAATGTAACAACTAGTCAAAGAAAAATATTAATTTGCACAATTTTTTAAAATTATTCTTACTTTAGCTTTTTGTTTAATTATTGTGTAACATATTTGTTATATTAATAAATAAAAATCGACTGTAATAGCTCATATTTACTTTCAAAGATTTACTTTTGAAATTCAGTTGTTGAAAAAAAATTATTACTCAAACATTTTATTTCTTAAGAATATTTTTCAAATCAAAATAAACTATCCATTTTTTATTGTTTTGTAAAAAAGACCATTTTGAGTTTATTCTGTAACTCTTGAAAATGTATTTTTGTACTCTACATTTTATAAACAGTACAGCATTGCCAAAAAGTCTATCTTAGTTTAAATCCCCCAGCTTATACAATTTTCATATATAATAGTGAACAATATTCATGTATCACTGAATAAGAATTCTTAAGCCACTTCTTTCATAGTTGTGCATGCATAAATGGAAATGCAGCATACATTTCCGTATCTGAAAGCAGGAAATTTAGGCTGAAAGTTTTCACTTAATATTATTTTTTGCTTCAACGCGTTTGCTTTTGTTGATATATTCCTGGTGCTGAAGATTCTTAACAAATTCAATTATCTTATTTTCAAATATTAAATGAATAAATTAGCATTTTAATGGACTTCCACAGTTTTAAGCTTTCTAAAGCTACCAGTGAAGACAATATAGATAAAAAATTAAATAGAGAAATTTTATTTCTCTTTTAAAAAAAAGTAATCTTAAACATATTTAACTATAAGAAGAGTTATGTGTCTGGCTGGAATGCGTAATTTAAGAAAGTTTCAAACATGTTCTGTTGTATCATTTCCAAAGATTACACTAGACACTCTATTCGATACATTATATTTTCTTCAAATATGCTAACTACAATTTAGAATATTTGAGCTCCAGTACAACTGTGTTAAAAATTTGTCGTCTAATATAATTTTCATTAAAATATATGGTCTAATATAATTTTGTTTTAAAAATTAATTGCAAGTAGCTGAATAAAAGGTACTCAAATTTTTTCATCTTGTCTGTATACATTTTGATTAAGCTGTTGCAATGAATAATATGCAGCATTTATTAGTATGTCATGCTGATTCCTACTCCCACAATTATTCATTATCTGTTCAGGTTATTTGAAAAATAGATATAAGTTATTTCAGACGTCTCTTGCACTTGGTACAAGAACAAATTGAGTGCTAAATTCAATGCTAAGTCAGAAATTTTCATTGACTTTAATATTCCAATGACTCGTTCGTTTTCAATGTTTAATAATGCTAAATCCTCATGTATCATTTTGTCTTGAAGTTAAAGATGCATATCATTATCATTCCTGAATAGAACTCATGTTAATAAAAATTTGTTTAGGATTATCTAGTTTGCTAATGCAAATTCTTTTGAAAAAGATTTTCCCTAATGCTAACTATTCTTGCATCTCATTCTTTTTTTGGGATTTCTATCTTCCAATAACTTTCCAAAACTATTTTTCCTGCAAACAAAGTAGTTATATAAAATTTAAATTTTCTTTCTTTAAGAATTTTGACAAGTGGATTTTGCAAATGACTGAATATAGATAAACTCTTCTGTGATGTCCAGATTTCTGAATTTACGTATTTTTTCTTGAGCTTAATAATTTAAATATAGATTTGCAAATAAATACTTGCTACCTGCAAATAAATACCTTGCTGTTTTTTTAGATTAAATTAGTATGCTTTACGTGAGTTATTAGCACAACTATATTTTTACTTCTTTTTCATTAAGTCAACAGCTTTCTTGATTTTTTTTCAAATATGTACTTAATTTCATAAATGTAAACTTTGAAAAAAATAATAAAGCAATTTTACAAAATAAGATATTAAAGACTTGATTGTTTTAAAAATGATGGTAACAGATAATGAATATAATAGGTAGTGAATATAAAATCCTTATTCCATGCATAATTATATGAAGCATGGAAGAAAGCAAGATCAAGACCAGTACAAGATTTATTGCTTTTTGAAGAGATAAATATATTGATTCTGATAAATTTATTTCAAATTCACACAGCTATTTCACAAAATTAGTTTATTATTCAACTCTCAACAGCTCATCATTTAAATAATCACCAGGGACACCATAGTGCCCAAGCATCAACATATAGGACAGACAACTAAGTTCATTTAATTTGCATAGAGTAAAAGTTGATTTCTCAAACAAAAATATATATTAATGTAGACTTCCGTAAAGTAAGTAATACAGTTTGATTGCCAGAACAGATAAATAGTTTTTTACGAAAATAACTATGATCTAATTACATGCTAATGCACTTGAGAATAGCAAAGACCTCTGCATGAATTACAATTGTAAGTTTACCCAAAGGGAATGATGGCGTTTTACCATCAACTAATCAGCAAATATCAGTCTCAGTAAAATAATCTATTTGTAAGCAATCATTGTATCAGTAAATACAGTTATCAGTGATAACAAAATTACTCCAGTATTCTTCTAGGATAAATTTGAATTCATAATGCTTCTCAAAAGCATATTTACCATTTATGCAATTAATAGGCATTCTTATGAAAGGATGACTGGTATTTTTTGGAGTTTTTCATGCAAGTTACATAATTTTCGTTTCAATACGCTTATAAAAAGAGTCCATAGACGTAATAGAAGTAGAATACAGAAGAATAGTAGAAGTAGGAGTTATTTTAAAACCAGGGAAAAATATGCAGAAGAACCTTTGAAGCATATTTAAACCCACCTTTGCAGTTTCATTTCTAGCGTTAGATTACTAGGACACACCGTAATTAATGATTAAACAAATAATCCTGGTGTAAATCCAATGAAAGGAATTTAAAACCCTATGTTCTCCTAAATACATTTTTATTTGCTCCAAATTTTTTTTTGTTCTTTCAAGATAAAAATTTAAACCATATATATATATAGTCCCAACTTAATTTCATGTAAAATGTACTCCTAAGAATTTCACTTATTTGGAAGCAGTAAATTCTTAACCAAACAAAAGTTATCCTTTTCGAATTAAGATTTTTTTCTCTTCGTGAAGACAACCACAGCAATTTACAACAATTTTAATCTGTTAATTACGCTGAGTCAAATTTAGGGTATAAATGGTAAAGGAAATTTCTGTTATAAGGATTATAATAATTGTATAGCATATCATATTACCATCAAATGCAATAGAATTACTATCGATACGTGATTGTGCCAATATAGATTAATACGTTATTTTTGTATGGTTTATTTATTTAATGAAAAATTTGACGAAATGAGTTAAGAAATACCTATTTTTCAATAAAAAATAAGTTTCTAAATACTATCAAAAATAAAAATTCAGTGACATTGCAAAAATAAATTCCATACCTTTGCTCACTCATCACGTATTCTCTATTTTTTCATGTAAAAAAATAAAAGAATAACAAAATATATATTTTTTATCTACCCTAACTGAATTTATGATGAACTAACAGCACGTAAATTTTCTTTTTTATGTTATAACTTTCTCTAGAAAAGCACATTTTGTATCAGAATACTTATATTACCGAAGAATGTCGATATACATAAGAATAAAAAATGAAGGTATCTATTCAACTTACTCTGATGATAGTTTGGGTATTTATTTCTGACAATAACGATGTAATGAAGTCATTTTTTATTGATTAAGATTTATAAAGTACTTTCTTTTAAAAATAACACTAAAATCTAATAATAAATTAGTAAATCTAGTAATAAAAAAATTAATAATAACACAATAATCATTATTTATAAATGTTTTATAAAAAGTATAACTTAAAATATAAGATAAACTTTTTCAATCTATTTAAAAAAGTTAAGTAATTAAGGTTGAAATTTAAGTTCTTGGGAGATATAAACAAATCATTAATTAAAACGATTAGAAATTATACAGGTATATTTTTGATGAGCAGCGGGACCAGATAAAGCAATGAAGAAAAAGTAATTAAAATAAAGCTTAATTATTTCTCAAAGACTTAATGAATAAAATAATTTCGAGATCAATGCAGTATTTTCGGATAACACAGCAATCATGAAACTTTCAATCAAAGAGTGATATTTTCATTCGTTTATCCAAATCCAATAGAGGCTTTTCTACAATAATTCTCTTTTATACAGAAAAGTTTGTATCAAGTTGACAATATTTTGACAATGAATTCTTTTAGGACTTTTTTACTATCTGAAATTTAATTATAATCAACTGCAAGTATGTTTCACTCAACAAAAGTACATGCAATATTTACTCTACCCAGTTCTCTATAAATATATATATAATTTAATCTAAATACTCTACATTAGAATATATATATATATATTCTAATGTAGAGTATTACTTATATTCAGTTTGAAGTAATATTTAAAGTTAATACTGAAGATACTATTTTCATACATGATTAGTGTATTAATATGACTCTCCAGAAAAATTCCTATCTCTCCATAAAAAGATTTATCAGTGACTAATTTAATTTAATAAAAATTTATATCTTTTAAAATTAAATTACTTAATAATAATTTAATTTAAAATTTTAAAGTAAGATCAAAAGAAAATGATAAATTTATGTACGTACTTC
>JAPDSC010032740.1:0-15411 GCA_026290005.1 Latrodectus geometricus
TCTATTTTCAAAATATTTGCAATAGAAATTAATTCAATTAGAGAAAAGTTTGCTGTAATGTCTATTAATTTAGCCTTGAAATCTAGATCGTCTTTTTTGAAATCAAAACCATTAAAATTTCTTATTCGAGAGCGATTCAATCTATCACCCTCTACGCCAAATAACAGCTTGTGAAGTAGTTTAATTTTTTCTCTCTTTTCAGTCTTCAGTGCAAGTGCGATTTCAGTTATATCACTTAAAAGCATCTTGAAAATAGAAGTGACTCACCTCGTTTCACAGTAAGAATCCAAACAGCGAATCCAGGAACATAAATCAAAAGCAGAAATTATACCCTCTTCAGATACTTGGCGATTCTGCGGCGGCAGAGGAATTTCAGCGTTGAAGATAACAGATAGAAATAAAAATATGAGGTCTGGCCCCCATGTGGGTTAGTTTAATAACTAAATAATGCAACTAATTGGCATTTTAAGAATAGTGTATTAAACAGTTAAAGATATTTACAGGTATTTACAATTACAACAAAGTGTTACTATGACAATATTATTAGTTTTGGAACCATCAAGGTTCAAATACGTCTGTTCTAGACCGTCTTCCGTCTTCATCTACTCTTTTATATCACTTGACACCAGGATCGCTGTGGAAGCAGCAAGTGTTGAGATGATGTCATGAAGTGGAGTAGGGTCATCTGGCATATCTCACATTTATTAGAATCCAAATGAAATATTGATGATTTTGAATCTCTGGATAAATAAAGTAAGAGTAAATTTCTTTTCTTTGATTACTTTTGGAAAATGACTAAGCAAATTTAATTATCATCAAAATTTGTCATCCTTGCCAATATTTGATTATTATTTTAATTATTTAAGAATTAGAGAATAGTTTAGAATTAGATATGGATGTTGATATCATTCGTAAGTTAAGAACACCTATGAAAATAAGTTTCTATAAAGCATTAAATGAAGCTTTGAAAATATTAGAAAATAAGGAAGACATAGATATAATGGAAACACAGATTGTTCATTTTGAACAGAAATCTGATAAGTATTTAGAAACTACAGAGTAGTTAAAGAGACGGTCAAGTATTTTTAATAAGCCGAAAACAGAAAATGTGGAGTTAAAAAATTCTTTTGAAAATATTTATACGCCACGGAAATTTGAATTGCCCCGATTAGCATTAAATGGTATTATTAAAGATTGTCTCCAATGGTGAGGAAAGTTTAAAAACATATACGAAAATATAGACACATTGTGAGGATAAATTGCAATATTTAATTCAATCGACAGTGAAAAATCCCGCTGCCAGACAATGAGTAAAATCATTTCCCCTTCGAGAAAGAATTATGTCATAAAATGTCTGAAACAGCGCTTTGAAAGTAAAAAGATTTGTTTACCTAGAATGAGAGAGATACTTGCTCTGGTAATAAATAGTTCGAATCTTCAAGGTCAAAAATATTCAAATGTATGATACTCTAGAAGTGCGATTGAGATCACTAAGGATAGTTTTTCAGCAGTTTTATTAAATTCCATTATTGCTTGCCAAGCGATTTATTAAAAATATATGAACGTACTCAGAGTGAATTAATCCCCACCGAGAGCACTGGTAACTACAGATTAAGTTTCCATAAAAAAAAAGAAACTGAGACGGAACATAAATTGGCAATGGAACGAAAATACCATGGATAACATCTTTTAGTAACATAAATGAATGAAAAACTTTATGGCAATAAAAATAATGAAAATTCCTTAGAAGAAAAAATTGCAGGGGAAAGTTATTTTAACTAATGCTACAAGTTTACTTATAAAGTTAAAATTCGTGGTAATAATAAAAGTAAATGCATTCGGATTTTTAATGATGAAGCGAACAGTTATTTTGAAATATGCTGCAAAATTTATGGAATATGATAATTATTACGGAAGAATCTTATTTTACATTATTTAACAAGCTGCTTAGTGGGGGAAAAAAGAATTTACATCAGGAGTGGTTTGTGTAAAAACTAGATTAGGTTGGACTCTAATGCGAAAGAGTAATGAAACAGAAAATCATAACAGCATAAATTCTGCTTTATCTGGTCTTGTGACTGGTGCTTCTATCTAAAATTTATTGAGGTTGTGGGTTTAGAAATCCCACCGAAAATAAAACTGGAGAAGAATGAGAAAAATTGGCAATCGAGCATTTTTCCCAAACTGTTACTAGGAGTTAAGAAGAACGGTTACTAGTGTTAGAACACCTCCTTTGACAAATTGTGAAGATATTTCTGAGAAAAGGCTTATAAATTGTATTAATTTCTAGAAGAAGTTAAACAAAATTGCTAAATACGAAAATATTTTTAAGGACTGCTCAGAACAAGGTATTATAGAAGAACAGCGTAGTTCGAATACAGATCACTTTTTGTTTCATTGGATTGTTTTCAAAGAAAATTCAACAATGAAAGTTTACCCAGTCTTTGATGGTTCTTCCAGGAACAAACATTCAGCTTCAATCAATGACTACTTAGAAGAAAGTCCTGATTCGGTGGAGTTATTACATCTTCTATAAAAATTTCAAGTGATTTCATAAATATTTAAATAAGTTATTAACATTTTAGTGAGAAAAATTTTAATTGCCACGTTTTCAACAAAGGCTGCATAGCAACCGATCGCTGACCCCTAGCAACGGATATGAGTGGCTTTAACAGTATAATTAATTAAGCGTTCGCAATTAGTAATTTCATCACCACTTTTCTACAAAGCTGTGTAGAACCTATTGTTCTATCATACTACTAAATTTTTATCACTTGGATTGTAAGAAATTGGATTTTCAACATTTTATATATCGGAAACATTGGATATTTTCTTCTTATTTCAACTTACTGGCTGCAATTAATCCCATTATGAGTGGCTAAAATTACAGGTGAGTGCCCAGATGTCATATTATCTCTCATTCTGCGCATTATTTCAGTGCTTTTTATATATAGATTAAGTTGATGGGACAACAGGATCCGGAGTTGTGAAACTTTTCATAAATGTATATAATTCTTGTTTTATACTAGTTTTTCGTTTAAATTTCTTCCATTTTCTTAATTATTCATTAATAACTTCGGCTCTATTTGTCCTATCATTTTAAATTAAATTTTAACTTGGAGTGGTTAATTCAACGTTTCTAAAAATGTTCTATTTGTTAATGTATCTGAAATAGTTATTTTTCTATAAATTTTTAATTTTTGCCTTTGTATGTGCATTTTCGCTTATTTTAGCCTTTTTAAAAGCTATTCTCCTTTCAAAACCACCAAAAAATGTTTAATTTTAATTCATTCCACACTCCAATCTTTTTATACTTTTTCGGAGCAGACTCCTATGAATAAAAATTTGTTTTCCATTTTAAAAATAATCATAATTATATGATTTATAGCCTCTATTCTAGAAGTTTTCTATTCTAGAAGATATATTCTATTTTAGGCCTATTCTAGAAGATATATTCTGGAGAATGTGTTCTATAAGATGTATTCTAGAAGATATGTTCTAAGAAGTGTATTCTGGAGAATATATTCTAGAAATTATATTCTAGAAGGGGTTTTTTTTTTTTTTTTATTCCTCTTCCAAATTTTCCCAATGGTTTTTCATTCCTTCCCAGTGCACATGTACTTATGCTGTGATATTTTCTAAGTCCAGTTTTAAACGTATGCTGCAGGTCCCCCTTTTTCATTTTTCTCTTAACCCTTTGGTCACCAAATTCCCCGCTCTTAATTAATCAAATATTAATCAGCATTTTTCTTGGCCCCTAACAGTCGCAAAGACATGGGACCACTTTTTAAGTTCCTAATTTCTCAACGCGCTTCTTTTGAGACCACCCAGAGCCAATTAATCTAATATTAAATTACTTTTCTTAACTTATTGTCGCTTTTTGGGCATCAATTTCTTCGCGGTGCTTCCTCAGTCTAAAACTAGGAAGTTAATCTAATTCAATTAAATTTGTATTTTTTTTTCATTTATTTATTTATTCTTAATATTTTTGGACTTTAATTTATGAATTTCTCGATCAGGACTTTAACTTTTTCCACATTCTTACCTAAACCCTATTAGTCATTTAAAGTTTGTTATTATTATTATTCCTACAAAACTAATATTTTTTTGAGCGTTATCAGTAAGAACTTATATTAAAAAATAAAACCCCTTTTTATTGATTTATTTTTAACATCTGCTTACCAACTTATTCACTTCAATGTATTCCTATTCGCCAAGGTCTTCATTTTATCAGTTATTTCTATATCTTTCGTTTTTTTTTTTTTTTTTCTCTCTCTCTCTCCAAATAAAATTTTAATTTTATACTCTTCGTTAAATTTTCATTTCTTTTGTTTCTATGTTATGGTAAATGACTTCTTATTACTTATTTATTGACTATGAGGTTGAAGTGCTGTACTTGGTAGGGTTGGAAGAACCAATTGACCATGATAAAATTCAGTTCCTTTTTTTTTAAATTATTATTTATTCTCTCTTTCAATATCCTTTAATTACAATTTACCCACAAATTTCCATTCTTAAATCCAAAACAATACTAACTGGGCCCTGGCTCATTTAACATCACCAAGTTTTCACATAAATTAATAATTAAATTGATTTCGGGGAATATTCCAAGAAAAGAGGTAGAAAAAAACTTTTTTTTTCATTATTTCCTTTTTTCCAAATATAAATTTTTTTAAAATTTTTATTTATTTATTTTTTTTTTTTTAAGCTTTTAACTCATTTTTGGAAAAGTGGTGGAAGCATTATACCAACCACGTGATCTTCCACATTACAAATATACTAAAACTAAATTCCTATATTATTACAATTATTAAAAATTAAATTGTAAAATGTGCACCATCGCTTTGACTCCTGTAAAATAGGAATCTGCTTTCATTTTATTTTTTTTATTTATTTATTTACTTCTTATTTAAAATTTTTTAATTATTAATACTAATTATATAAAATAAAAAAAGTACAGTTTGATGCGCTGAGGGAAACAGTGGCATCTGGGTCACTCAACTGTTGTTTGATTGATACTCCTTATTATGGTAAAAAAGATCAACAAAGGTTGCTTACAAAGCAAGGACAAAAATAAGGAGGGAAATGGAGATTCCACAATTTTTTTGGAGGTTGAAACAGACTGCCAAGAGCAAACACTCCTACGAAACACCTAAGCAAATTTTAGATAGGTGTCGAGAGTTGGTTGAGTCACGTACTCGTTATAACAAACTCTATTTACCAATTGTTATTCGTCAAGAACTTAATACTCTGCTACAACTTCTTGAGCAAAGTTTTAGCTCTAACTCACTGGTTCACAACACGAGCAGCAAACTTTCTCAGACGAGTCGGCTAATGTTGGAGGAAAAAGCTATTCAAACTACCAACATCAAGGAAACTTTAATAAAGCCAATATCTTCCATTGAGGGCTTAAAGAAAGAACAGAAGAAGAAAAATAAATATTCCTCAGCAACGCAAAACAACGAGTCACACATGCAAGAGACTAGCAAAATGGCTAGAGTTCAAAACGCAACGCCCGAACTCCGTAGACAAAGCTTCGCTACAGTGGTCAAAAGTCAATCAAATGGAATAAAACCTGAGTCCTATACACATATCCCACAGCGCCAAGCAAAG
Source organism: Latrodectus geometricus (assembly GCA_026290005.1). NCBI lineage: Eukaryota > Metazoa > Arthropoda > Arachnida > Araneae > Theridiidae > Latrodectus > Latrodectus geometricus. The sequence goes on from JAPDSC010032740.1 coordinate 5,614, forward strand.
GCTCCTCAGACTACTAATTTCATAGCTCCAAGGCTTCCAAGTGTGGTGGTACAAGGCCTTCCGGAGACCACACATCCAACAGACTTCATGGACCATCTATTTCATTATTGCAAATTCATTAAAGAAAATCAAATTGTGCGATTTCACTGCTTGAGACGTAAAGGACGAAGATACAACTTGGTCTTGGTCCTTCAACCAGAGGTTTTTAGGGTTATTAATGGCAGCACCCTCTGTCACAGGGGTAAGTGCTATAGGTTTAAAGAACACTATGGCCTTATCCACTGTTTCAACTGCCAAAGATTCGGGCATGAACAGCAAGACTGCATACATCTCACCTACTGTGGAAGTTGTGACGGATCACATCCCACGACATCATGTAGAGCTTCTACGCTGCACTGCATCAACTGCAGCTCTTCCAACTGGAGAGGCAGAATATATTTCCACACCGACCACAGCACAGCAGATCCTAATTGCCCATCCTATATCTCTCTGGTACAGGATATTGTTTACAACACAATCTATGCCAACTCTAATAAGCAGTCTCATACATACTTAGACCCTCATCCAAAACTCAATCATCTAGCCAACAATCAGGAATCCAGAACATGACCCCACAATCCAGCAATAATTTTTTACAGATCCACATGGCATGAATCATTCCATGCATCCATTCATCGAATCAAATTTCATCAGAAATGTTCAAGACTCTCTCACGATCATCCAAATAAATACCAGGAATTCAAAGCCTCCTTTGGATCTCCTATGGGTTACTGCAGAAAACCATAAAGTTGATATCTTCATTTTACAACAGCCTTTCCTGCAATATGGTAAAATTAAATGCATCCCACAGAATTGGTCTTGTTGGTCTTCCTTCAACCACAAGGCAGCAATTATATGCACTTCCTGGAAACTGAATCCAACATTAATTTAGAGATCAGAGACAACAGTTACGATTAGGGTAACGCTAGAGGAAGCACCCTTGAACATCATATCAGCCTACAACCCCCCACCAAACCACAAAACAAGGGGTTCACCTGTGGCCTCAACTTCAGATCTCTCCGTAACACTAACCGAACTGGATAATGTTCTCAGAACTGCTTGTTCTGGAAAAACTATCATTGGCGCGGATCTGAATGCCCACTGCCAAATTTGGGGTTACCGTAATGACGATTCAAGAGGGGAACAAGCAGTGGATTTCATCCTAGCTAATGATCTTTTTATCCTAAACTCACAAGACTCCCCACCAACCTACACCAATAAATTTCAACAAAGATGGCCAGACTTGACTTTAGTCACGAATGCCGAAATGGCTAAAGGTATCTCCTGGGAAGTTCTAGACGAAGAAACTCTAAGTGATCATCAATATATAAAGATTATCTTCAACAACCGAGCTATATATTTAAGGCATGAAGAGAAAAATTCAACAGATTGCCGATTAATACAAGCTAGATGAAGGGACGCTCCCATTAAATCTATATCAGTGCTTAGGCCAGGGATCTTAGATGCGATATAGGGACAAGCCTTGGTCAATTATTAATCTTTGAAGACAGCTTAAGAATGGATAAAATGACTATACAATATTGGTTTCATTCCAGGAATGCTTTATACTGGATCAAAAAGAATGACAACTGAGATGCTTTTCTTTTGTCAAAGAAATTAGCCTTTTGAGTGATTCAGACGATTTGTATCACATTTTTGGACAGATTAATCCAACTGATTTACTATCTCGAGGATCGTCGAAAGCTTAGCCAAATATAATTGTTGTCTTGTACCTATTTTGTTGAAAAACCCTTCTGGTGAATGTCCTATATTTGATATTTTTCCTGGCGAAGGAATAATCAGTGCTTAAAGAAGGAAAACAATAGGGACAGACTTCAGGAATTTCAAATGTTTAGAAGGAAAATAATCATTTCTAATTTAAGACAAATTTCTCATTGAAATAAAGAACTTAGATAATTTTAAATTTGTTATATTGACTTTTGAGCATCAAATTGTTGAAAAACTCATTCGATGCAAACACTGTTCTCTTGATCATGAGGGTGTTCAGATAATAATGAACTATCTGAAAAGAATTCTGAATATTGAAATATAGGAAAACTGTATGGAAGATTATCACTAATCGTTACACTTGCAGAAGATTTTATTTACACCCAATAGAAACTTATAGAACTAACAGAACAGCCCTATTGCCAATTGATCATCTCAGATTAGCCTCTGCGTTCGAAATAATTAAAATTGATTTTGCTGGCCCACTTTTCTTCAAAGGAAATCAGAAGTCCTGGATTATAATTTATATTTAGTTTCATTTGGAACTATCCACAGAACAATGTTTTTGCAGTCATTCCAGAGATTTATAGAATTGCGAAGAAAACCAATTATTGTCTACTCCGATAAATGAATGTATTTTGTTGGAGCGAACAATCTTATCAAAAGAATTAACTAGGATCCAATAAAAAAAAAATACAGCACTATCAACAAAATCCATTGTAAGTTTACTCCACCATGATGGCGTATAGTTTCTGGAACGTTTGATTAAGATGATCAAAAGATTTAGGTTGAAAATTAAAGCTGTAAGACAAACGTTTTAACATTTTTAAGAATTAAGCACTGCCTTGATCGTTAATGGACGACCTCTCACATATGTGAGGGAGGATCCAAATGTCTTAGAAAATTTTATTCCCAATATTTTCCTGTAGGTCAAAGAAACTGGTTCACTAGATATTGAACTCTTTGATAGTAAATCTTTAAAAAAAGGTATGTTTATCTTTACGTCATGTGATGGGAATATTAGACTAAAAATGGAGTAATTCAGTGTCAAGTCAATATCGTCCAGAAGAGAATGAAAAGAAATGAAACACCCGTGGAAATGTTTACCTACGATGCTAATAGTGGAACTATGAAGATCTTCTCGACAAAACTGAATTTGAGGAACAAACTTCTCTACATGGTAAGGTTAAAACAAGACCACCTAGATAAGAAGGCCGTGACCGTGAATAATCATCATCGGTTGGAACGAAGTTCGCAAGGCGCTATAAAAGACACAGATAGGATAGCTATCTTTTTATTTAATTCAGTTAATACGTACATAATAATTGATATCATACATGAAGTAATATGGCAAAGAACAAAAAAAGTCTCTCTAGATCAACCACCATGATTATTCTTTTGCTTAATATTTTCCCATACTTTTACTCATAACTCAAAATTTTGTAGAAATATGACATTGCTTTGAATATGTAAAGTTACTGGCTCACAGAAATTCCAACATAAATGCTTACCTTAATTAAATTCATTATTTCTCACCAACAGATTATTTTTTCAATAAAATTTGCTGTTTGTTTACATAGCTCTTTATTCATACAGTGTTTTTCTTCAGTTAATAATTTTAAAGCAGCAACATTTAATCGATCAAAAACTTTTAATGCTAATGTAACATTTTGTTTTTCAAAACTGTTTGGATTTAATACTTTTATATTTAGTTTAGGACACACTTTTAAAAATGAATTCATTTGTTTGACGTGAATGTTTTTCAACATAGAAAATGATGCAGAAGCAAAATCAACTTTTTTCTTTACTTTTGTTTCTCTTTCGAAACTAAATATTCTAGTATAAGCAGGAAAATAAAATGCTTGATCAGATTCTTTTTGATTTACCCTATTGTTTCCAATTGATTTAATGAGATGTATGGAGTCAAATAATAAAAATAGCTATTTAGAGCAATTAAAAGGATTTGGAATACAAACTTTGATTTCATTACTGCAACATAACAGAGCAAACATGTTTTTATTAACACGATTACTATCTGAAATTATACTTAAAACAATAAATCCAACTTTTGCTCTCTAAAATTTCAAGAACTTTTCAAGTTTGCTCATGAAGTTCAGATGCTGTTAATTTATACACAGGCATTAAAGCTGCAATTTCCTTGGCATTTGAAAAAAGGGATGATATCGTAAATGTAGTTGCAAGAGCTTTTTTATCATGAATAAATTCACATAATGTTTGGTTTTTAAAAGATATGTAAGTTTTATTTATATTCCATCAATAAATAAATTTACAATTCTTTCTTTTGCTAATAAACTTTTAACTCGCAAAAAACTAAAATTTTCATTTGTTATTCCTGATTTAACTTTTAAGTTAACAGAAAGTCTTGTAAGATGTCATAAACTTGGTAAGCGAATAATGTTATTTGAGTTCAAATAATTATAAGCTATGGTCGATTTCATGTAAAAAAAATATGCAAAATCTAGTAAATCAGTTGAATATCGTAAACCATGTAGAGGTCTATTGAAAGATTTTGGAAACCTGAAATAGGTCGCATAATCTTTACCAGGACGGTTTGATGTACAATTTGCTACACAGCAATACCTTGACATTTTTCTGCAAAGAGATTTTCTAAGAGTGAAGTAAAAATCTTATTCATTATATAGAAAAATGGCTTAATTCATTAAAGTAGATTAAAGTGTTTGTTAATTTTTAACATAAAGTGTTTGTTAATTTTTGAATAATAGAATAATTATTTTAGATTGTTATATGTTCAAAGATTTTCTTCTATTTAAAAAATGTAATATTTACAAAATTTATTACTAAAATCTCTATAAAAAGTTTGTTTCTTATAAAATATGTATAATTTAAAACTTTTTCCAATTTAAAGTATTTATTTAAGAATAAGGCATGGCAGGTGCTTGGTTGAGACATGTCAATTCCATGATTCAAGTTATTTTACTTTTAGAGAATTTATTAGTTGATAACACACGAAATAAATTTTAATATATTATAGTTTTCAGAAAACTCAGAAGATTTTTTATAATCTCATAAGCGAGTACAATGTAAAACACAATTATACCACAGTAGGTTTTGCAGTTATAAAAGAATTCGGAAAAGTAATTCTAAAATTCATAAAGTATTTCCTTAAAAAAGTCTTTTTCGTGTAATTAAATCAAATAATCAAGAATCAATAAAAAAAAATATTAAAAATTGAAAGTCATATTTACTAGATTTAAATGCATTGCTTATTAATTATTCGGTATAGTCGCTAAATAAAATAATAAAACCAATCTTTGTAATCTTGAGTATTTTCTATATTTTTCTGATTTATTGAAATTTAATAGAAATAATACTTATCAAGCTTTCGGAAAGCTATTCTAACTTATGATTATTTTATATTTTTGCAATTCTAAAATTAATCAACCATAATATTACTAATGCTATCGTTAAAACTTTGAGAAGCGAAACTTGATTTAGTATCTTTAGAATTCTAAATTATAGTTATATAACTCACATCTCATATATCAGTAACATTTTTGAAATATTAATGAATAGAGCAATATTTCCAGAAAAAAGAAAATTCCTCTAGATTAAAATTATGGAAAATAGAACATTAGGACTAGATTCATATTAATCATGTAATAAATCATGTTCTAAAGGATTGGTATTATGCATAAAATACTAAAAGAGTAAACACGTATTTAACTCGCCTAATTGAGTTGACTTCAAGTTTAAAATAAGAATTTTTTTTAAATAATCGCATTGAGATGCAAAAAATTTAGATTAATACTTGAAATTTAACTAATATAACGGAGTGTGGTACACAACACAAATTTAGAGTTTCCCTCCAATGATGACGTCACACATCCCGTGATTCTCAGGTGTCATAGCCTTAATTTCTAGAAAGCCTTGGTTACAACCGGTAAAAAGATTTGTGCTATTGAACTGAACATTTCTGTACAGCAGAATTCTACTTTTGAACTTTACGCAACATCTCTTAAGCACTTTAATACATGTTTTAATGTGAAGAAAATTTTGTAAGTTAATTGAGAACTTTTTAATTTATATTGTATTTGAGTTCTCAGAGATGTAAATTCAAAAGTAGAAAATCGTATTCTGTAAATAATTTCTTGTAAACATATATGTCCTCCTTTAATATTTGTCAATAATAAATATGGATATTGAAGAAATTTTCTTTGTTATTGATGGGTCATTTATTAGAATGCAATTATGATAGAGCTGAACTTGAATCCCGGGACTAATAAGGTTAAATTTTCTCTTACAAATTGATTACTTTTGGTAAATTGAATTATTATCAAAAACAGGTTTGTATTTAATTAAAAATAAAAACAGAGACAATCATAGTTACGTTCTACTCTAATCTAAACGCATATTGCAGATCATAATATTGTTGCTTACAATCTCCCGCCTTTCAAGAAAATATCGATAAATGCAGGAGAACAATATTCAAAATAGTTGAGGATTCAGGAAACCACTATAAAGACAAAAAGAGCAAGTCAAATTTTCCTACCCTGTTCATCCATAGAATACGCTACATTAGAAATTTGTTTTGAGAATAATAATGCATTATCTATTCAGCAAGAGAAATTGTGAATCAATCAAATATTGTTGTGGCTGATGTAGAAGTTACAACCACCATTCCAAAAGTGATTGCGAACATTGGAAGGTGTGCTAACACATGGTAAACCAGATATACATTATTTCTATCTCAATCCAATCACGCGTGATAAGCATAATTTATTCACACAGATCTAGAAATACAGCTTAACCCATGTTAACAGTTTCATTCCACTATTCCCAACACAGATAGTACCAAGCATGATTTAAAGGAAAGCCGTAAGATGAACATGACTATTATCTCCGATTCAGGTATTGGCACAGTAAACGCTCATTTTTATGAATTCGAAGGAACAGTTAAATAAATATTTAATATGAAAGTTTGTAAAACAAAAAATAAAAGTGTTAGATTTTAAAAGTATATATTCAAAAACAATTCTTTGGTTTCATAGATGAAAAATCAAACATACAATGCTTGAATATTAACTTCACTATAATAAGTGTTATAACACTCATTAGCTTAAATACTAAATTTTAAAAATAGTTTTCTCTTCTATTAGATTCCTTGAAGTATTTCACTTGCAATTTGTTTTCATTTACAGTCGGCGCGTTTACAATATTTTCATCACCCATTAATTAAAACGCATACAGATTACATTCAAAATATCCTGGAATAAAATTTCGGTCAAGCAATATGTTTCTTTGTTTGCATTCATGGAAAAATAAATCCTTTTCACTTAAGTCGTGAAGTCATCCTTTTATGTTTTTTTAAGACAATAGTTTAACAAATTCTACATGTTGAAACAAATATATTCTGAGCAACTTTAATAGTTTAACAGGAGGGTGAGGTTGAAGTTGTGGAAGGAAGTGTTAGATCAACGTTCAAATATAATCCAATAAATTTCGTGTATAAATTGTTAGTATCACCGTGAAAATTACATCAATCGATGAGAAACTTAATTTTGCGTAAAATACTAAAACTTGGTGCATATTGGTGAATAATCATGGATTCCATAATTGAAAAACTGAAATTATTTTATAAATATCCAATATGACTGAAAATGTCTCTTCTTAATGGGGAAGAAATTTCGTTGGTACTACGCTATTAAATTGAATGGGCTTTGACTTAGTGATCAAAGCTTTTTATCGTATAGTTCTGTGTCATGTTTTTCAGCAAGTTTTTCGTCAAATGTTTCTCTCTTTTCTTCAGAGCAACTTAAATCGTTTCACATATAAATAAAGTATTATTACTTTTTTTTGCTTTATTATGCATTAAAAAGAAAAAACTCGCATCTAAATAAATTCATTTTTTATTTACAACCTTTTTTTTACTCAAAATCCAATTCTGAATGGGCAAAACCTTTTCATATTTTGAGTGAAATTTTGCAGAACTAAGTTGTATATTTAATTCCAAATAAAACAAGAAAACAATTTTAGTAACAGAATAAAATAAAATGTATCAAGTCCACAAATCAATTTTTAGGTTCCTGAAATGAGAACTTTTGTCATTTTTACATTTCATGAATATTTATAAATTAATAAATTCTTAAGCATTTTTTGTAATTAAGAATTAATTACCATATAAATATCTTCCTTTAGTAAATTTAAAAAGCTATTTTATAGGACTCAAGAATTTTTTCAAATAAATGTGTGTACATCGTAAAAAATTATAAATGCATAAGCTTTATGAAAACTAATGATAATATAAATTTTAAATATATTAATCCTGGCAAAATATCAAGATTTTCTGAAAAAGTTTAAAAAAATTCAATATATTTGGCACAGTTTTTAATGTTTAACAAAAATAAAAAAATCTTAAAATTTAATAAGAAAAAGAAATTTGTTTTGTAAAGAGTTTGTACTAGATTCTGAGAGATCTATAAGAATATATTAACAGAAGAAAAAATACAAAAATCAATATCAATGAGATCTTAATGCAATAAAATATTTTTTTCCTGAATTAGTATGAAAATTTAAAAAAATTAATATCTCCTAATTTTCAATTAATATATATACAGTATCTTAGACTAATCAAAAACTGATATATTTACAATGAATTTAAAGTTAACTTTCACTTTACCAATGTTATTTATTTGTTATTTTTGTAGTAAACGCAAAAATTTTCATTGTAATCTCAAAGCAATAACTAATTCTATCCTCAAAACCTAAAGAAAGGTTTGAACATGATAAAAATAGTATAAATTTCATATAAATATAAAATTCTCAATTATGTTCATTAAACGTTTACAAAACATATCACCAAATTCAGAAATTTATTGATCATTGAAAATATATAATAAATCAATATAAAAATAGGTCAGTCAATTCATTGTCCTTGACATTTAACATTAAGTTTATTGCTACCATCAAATATCTAGAAAAAAATTTATGTATATAATCAAAAATGTAAAAATAATGGTTAGTAAGTTGCCATAAATCGCAGGAACAGATCGACCATGCCTGGGAAAATTGGCTTGAAACGTGCGAATATCACGAATCTAAAAGAAAGAAGAAAAATATATAGAAATAGAAATTTTTGCAAAATTTTTTACAAAAATTTTTTTTATCATTGTATGCAACAAATTTAATAACAATTATAATTTAAATTATTTCTTTTGAAAAATTTCAAATCCCTACATTTTTTTATATGTTTATCTCATACTGCTTTCATGTTCATTCCTCAAGGTGCAGTTCACTAACGTACACCATCCTAAGGCATTTTAGCATATTGCATTCTCAAAGGAGCTTCCTTTCAGAGATCTGAATTTACACTGGGAGAGAGATAATGCAGAAACCCAATATTTACATATCATTGTTAAACTGTGAAAAGGTGAACCAGTTACTTTTTATTTCAAAGAATAAGATGCTACTACAAAGCCATGAGCTTAGTAAATAATATAGTTATAATTAATATTTTAATACACCTCATTTGAAAAAAAATATTAGTGAGACTTTGTTTTATTTATCTGAAAACCATGTACTTTTTACACTAATTATATATATATATTTTTATAATTACGAATATATTTTATATTCTTATTATTTTAGAAAAAAAAAATTTAAAATACACAAGATTATTTTCATCAGCAAACCTTAATTTAATAAATATCCAGATTCTAAGCATTTACTAAACAAATTATACATAAACTTTCTAAAAATAATCATGTTTAAACAATATAAAACATGAACATTAGTGTTAACATCACTTTCAATGTTACAGGAAATATTCAATGCTTAAAAAAAATTTATAAATTAAAATGCAATGCTCAGAAACCTATAAATTAAATAACATCTAAAGAAATTATTCTATTTTAAAAATTTTTATATGGAAAATAAAATTTACTGAAATATTAACAAAATTTATTTAACAGCAGACTACACAATATAAAAAAGAAATACTTTGTTCTAATATAGAATTCTTTTATTGAAACATCTGCTTTAAATGTTCAATCA
>JAPDSC010032753.1:0-11113 GCA_026290005.1 Latrodectus geometricus
ATTTTAACTACTTTCTAAATCATTAATAGATTTTGTGAAAACATATGTCTTTAGAAGTACATAAATAATAAAATAATTTTTCAAAGTTTTATAATCTTAATAGTTTATGATCATGCATTTAATGACTAGATATTCCTAATAGTTTTTCTTCAATAACATGGCAGGTTAATAGTGATGATATTGATCATAAGAAAATGTGGGTATATCAGAGAATTAAGTTATAAATAATTAAAGTTAGAGATAATACTTTAATTCTTTTAATAACTTTTTAAAATATTTTTAAAAAATTGAATAAAGCCATTTAAATGATATTTACATTTTTATTCTGAAATATAACTTTTTTAAGTATGTTTCATTGCTGTAAAGGCAAATTAAAAATATTAATTTCGCGTTTGCTTGACATCATTATGAAATCAGAATGCAAACTGAAATAGGATAATTACTAACCAAATGGTAATTTAATAAGTGAAATAAAGTTTCATATCTTGGATATAAATTTATTTCTTTGTTTAATTTAATCTCTATAAACAGATTAGGAGAACCAAAACTCACATGCTAACCTTAAGAACTATGGAATTCTGTGCTCTATATTTGTTTTTTTAAGTTACATAAAATGATAAATGACCAAAAGAAATACATGCATTTATATTTTTTTAGAGAATTTTGAGGCAATTTTATATCATTGGGATAATATTTTAAGTTACTGTACATCCCTGTAAAAACAAATGAAATTACCTATAATAAAAGTAAGTGTACCAGAGCAATAAAACTTTTCAGATTTCTTGCAAAAGTATAAAATGTTAAATAATTAGAGATAAATGTAGGTAATAATAAATTATTTAGTTACTCTAAAAATTCTTCAAAATCATTAGTTCCATCACCCAATTTTAAAGCTTTTTGAATTTAATTCGTTTTACATAAACTACTTTACTTAATTTCATTTACTTATTGCAAAAAATCCCTATTGAGATGATAAATGTATTTAATTGACGGTAATAAAAGTAAATGCATTAATTAATATTTAAGGTATCATTATTTAGTGTAGGAAACTAACAATATAAAATCAGTTATTTTCATATTTCCTTGGATTTTATTAATATCTTTTCATTGACATTTATCTGTATATAGCTCTTTTTTAACAACTGAGTAGAGATTTTATAGTAATGTTGTCATCAAACTCTATCAAGAGATAACAGCTTTTTACACCTCATACTTTGTGATAAGACTTAAATATTTTTCTAAATGTTCGCTGGAAAATTTTATGGCCTACTCTTGAAAATCATATCGCGTTCACTTCGCACATGCAAATTTATAAGTCTTGCAAAAATGAAATTCAAGCGAAGTTTATTTCTCTAAAATGGTGTTTTAAAATGTGATACGTTTTAAAGATTCTATGTGTTTTCAGATCCATAAAATTTTCATCTCATATATAAAAAATATTTATAGGGCTCAAAAAAAAAAACAAAAAAAAAACTACAACTTAAATAGTTAACATATTTTATATTGTTATTTATTTATTTATCATTTAAGTAATAGAAATTATTTTTTAATAATCCACTATAATACATAGTATATTAACTAGAATATAATTTTGTGAAAGCTTTTTAAGTAACATATTTGATCTTTTGATAAAAACTTTCATAAAAACATTAAAATGTATAAATTAATGCTAGTTTGTTCAACGTAAACTTGATGTTACGTTTCTTTAAATTAAGAATGTCATTAATTAAATTTTTTTTATTATTTCAAATATAAAACATTAAAATATGAGTAATTAAATATAAAGGAAATTTCTTTGAATAAAAATAGGAAAAGAAAATTTTCAAGTATTTCATCACATTTATTAAATCAGCACCAAGCATTTAAAGTTTCTCATAGATATAACAAAGAGGATAAAACTTTTTGAAATATCAGTTAGGTACTTTACTTTGTAACTAAGAGACGTATGTAATTAATAGTCTTCTAAATACATATGTTATTTTACTTCACAGCTAAATATCAAACACTTCAATCTGATTAAATAATTAGGCATATTCTAAATATAATCACCTTTCAACTCATTTCTCAAACATGAAAAATAAACTCTCAGCTCAAAATAAAAAAACTAGCTAGTTTCAGAAGTAAGCATTCACTCCTTATGAATATAGATACACAATCGGTTTGTATCTCCACGTATGGGTAGTCGGTATCATCATGATTACATTAATTTGCTGTAGTTAGATGCATTCATTATGTCTACTAAAAACGATTATGAGAATAATACTCTTAACCAGAAACTAGAAAAGAGAATAATGTTAAAATATTTATATTTTCAGTATATTTATTATTTAAATAATATATCGAACTCCACATATGGTATCAAATAAAAATCTCTCAATGGAATAAATTATAAAAATATAAACAGTTTATTATAAAAAAATTTCAGTTTATTATAAAAAAATTTCAGTTAATTATAAACAATAATTAGTTTATTATTAAGAGTTTAATCATTAATAGTAAGGCACAAATTTTTAAAACTAAATTAATTGTTTGGTAGAAAAAATACCTTTAGAATAACTTGCACAAAAGAATTAAATATAATCTTAAAATAAAACAAAATAATAACAAAACTATATAAGCTATATAATAAAAATATACGGTTTTACATAAAAATTTCTTATTTAGAAACTTCATTGGTGAAATTCAAATTTATTAAACTATTTCTTGGAAACATAACCGTATATTGTAATAAATTCTATAAAACATTTATTTCAGAAACTAAATTTTTACTAAACGTTGGTATTGAATACAGAACTTTTTAAATGAAAACTGCATTTTTTATCTGCTTTATAGAATAAGAAATAACATTTTCTTCAAAATTTCAATTAAAACAATGAACAAAATATAAATTTTCAAATAAGGCAATTTAAAAAGTGATACATTATAACTATATAAAAGTTATAATATTTAAAATGTAGTTATAATGACAAGGAAAACAAGAAAGTTCCTGCTGTTTTTAATGACCCAAAGGAACATAATCGTGTAGCTTATAGTTAGTTCTCGAAGTAATCACCAACGGCATTCAGCACCTTCTACCAACATATCTCTAGTTGTCCCCTTGAGGCAAGATTCGGGGATTTTGGACGTGAAAACGTCCACAAGAACTTAGCGTAAATCTGCTTGATTAGTGAAGGATTTTAAGCGAAGATGACTGAATGGAGAATGGATTAAGTGGTAATCTGCTGACGCAAGGTCTGGAGAATATAGAGGATAGCACAAAGTATCCCGACAAAGTTGCTGTATGATATTTCTGGCCATCCGCGTGACATGCGGCATCATGGTATCTGCCAAGAATATTACACACTTGCGATAAACCAGTGGTGTCTTCTTCTGTTGATATGCCTGTTAGACACGTTCCATTTGCTGCGATACAGGTTAGCGGTGACTATCTGGCCTGTTAGTACCAATGTTTAAAAGCCTAGGAGTGTCACATTGATCCACTTTTCATCACTGGTTAGCACTCGATCAAATATGGATGCATTACAGTAGCAAGAAAGCAATGATAAACAGGCTATCACTCTTTGCTACTTATGGATTTCCAACAGGTGTGAGGAACTCACTTGCTCAACCTGTACATCTTACCTAAAAGGAGAAGATGAAGTCTAACCATTTCACCTGAAACTAAATTGTCTGGGAAATTCACCACACGTTTGACTATAATAATACTTAAAATGCCAACTTCAGGGTTTCGTCTTCCAAGGCTGTGGTCGTCCACTGTAAGCTTCATCACAGAGGGACTAATTTCCAAACCTGAATTTGTGAAACCAATGACATTCAGTACTTTCATTCACAGAACTATTCCCAAACGCTTGACATATTCGGCGGCTTGATGCAGTAGCTGATAAGCCCACGTTGAAGTCATAAAGCAAACAATATCGAGCGACCTCCTTCGACATGTTCATTTCTCTTCGTAATGAGTTACGATTGATTCTGTATGAGTTACGATTGATGAATGTGAGCGGTGGACCTGCTTTTATAACAACTAATATTTCTACTCTCGACTAACCTTTGTCTCAACCACTTCCTACACTAATTTGCATACTTATTCTCACTTCCTTCAACAGTAACCCGAGAATGGCAAGAGCTTTCTTGCTTATCTTGTATTATTACAATCATTAATGAAACATTATAAGCCCTAAAAACAAGTACACTTTATAAAACAGAATAATAAGAATCGCTGTCTTTATTAAAATCATAAAATATGAATGAAATTTATATAAATAGAATATTTCATAAGATTAAAGTGATTTTTCTAATTTTGGAACATATGCTGATTTTGATGATGATTAAATCAATGTATATTTTACTTATTCTGGAAAATCAATATGTCTGGGAAGTCTGGAAATATTTTCCAGAACAAAAAACAGCAGAAAAATTTTTAATAAATGAATTCTCTTTCATATTCCTAAAGGATTATTTAATATAAAAGAGTTTTCAATGAAAATAAATTTTTATATTATAAAATTAATTTTTATAGAATAAATTCTTCTTTCCTATGTTCAGATCATAAAAAGTTTTTTGAAATATGTGAAAATTATAATATATTATTAGCTTAATTATATAGTTTTATTTTTAGACTGCCTTACTTTTCTTGTGATCATCAAAGATTTCTGATAATTAGAAATACTTTTTAAGCCTTATACTTTTTTAAGAAATATGAGGGGAAGCGCTTTAAAAAATAATGTACAAATTATTTCTTTTATTAGTTTTAGCAAACATTTTACTTGTGTTAAACCGGTCATATAATGTTAATGTTTTAACACTCTCTAACTTTCTAAGAAATTAAAATACAGGGTTTTAAAGGCAAACTCATGACTATAATGATGAAAACATAATCGTCATGGAAATCATTTCCAATATATCTTTTCTTTATGTGCAATAATGCAATGTATTTTTTCTTCAGAAATACAGAATTGATCAAACTTATTATGAAAATTAAAGGACAGAACATAGACATGATTAAATAGAAATCTAAATCTGAACGTCCTCCAGAAATTCTTCTAAAAGTGAATATTACAGAATTTAATTCTCAAACATTACATCTTTACATTCAGTAAGCTTCATACATTTTTTTAAATACAGAAACACTTTAAAGTTATAAGAACATGCAATTTTTATTTACCTGATCAAGTTATGCGAATTTTTATCTACTGTAAAATTTTAAAAAGAACCTCAAAATCTGAAGACGAAATTGATGATGCTATAAAGATCGATTTTATATTGATTTCAAGAAATTAATGATTTAAGACATTTAATTTTTGAAAAATTTCTCCAGAGAAGTTTAATAATGGAGCAGAAAACAACTTACAACGTTCTTAAAATCTTTATTTTTTAAGAAATTTATTTTAAGAACCTAAATGCATATCATAAAAATTTCAGAAATAACTTTTATCTTCAGAATAATTCATTAAATTTTCAAAGTAATATTTAACAAATATAATTTAATTTATTGTAAATATACGAATAAAAAGTTTCAAATAAAGATAAAAAATTGTCTTAATGGAACTCAATTTTGGGCTAATCATATTATCAAAAATTAATCTTTTTAAATTACAAATATATAAAAAAGTGGACTCGGACGTGTGCAGATATCTCTGTAGAATAGTAGAAAATATGACCTTATGCTGTAATTATTTATATCATTTGATTATTGGCTGTAATGTGTTCTAAATCCAATTTAATTTACAAATTAGAAGTCTGTTGAAAACATATTTAAAATGAATACAGCATGAGTTTTGAATATATATATATATATATTTAAATATAATTTTATTCTGAGATACTAGGGAATTATAGTTAATGCATCTACATTTGGAACTCATCCTGTCTATCAGAATTTGATGATATTTAGTACATACGTTATATGTAACATAGAATTATTTTTCAAACAAAATTATCTAACTTGAGTTGGTAATTTTTTAAAAATACTTATATAAATTAGTCAATGGTAAGAAAAATTTGTAATTTGAGAAAGAAGGTTATTTTGCATGCATTTTCCATCGATATTAATGCCCTTACAGAAGAAAGATCGAGCGTTACTAGTAAAAATGTTTCATTAGAACGAAAGCTACACATAAGCTACACGTTGCATATTACCGTTTAAAAGGATTGCAAGAAGAACTAATTTCGAAAAATGATTTGAAGATGATAATTGTAAAATTGAAAGGACTGGAGATTTGGTATGATACAAGGAGAGGGTCAAAAGTGCTTACAAAGAAAACTATCGATGTGGGTGGAAGATCCTCCAGTTCCGCAAGTGCTCTACCAATGTCACGTCATTGGCGAATCTTTATTGGTCACAATTTGAAAAATTCTGTGATCTCGTTTAAAATGCGTTGCGTATAAAATCCACTTGAGGCAAATCTTGAAGCCTCACCAAACATGCTCTAATTTGAGTAGCCGATTTCTGAAGATAATGGCTGCTAATAACTTATATAAAAATCTTCTTTTATAATTAAAATTATTCCTAGTTCTTTATATATTTATTTTAATAATTACTTTAAAAGAAGTAAAATAACTATAGAGAAAGTAACTTTTAAAACAATATGAAAATACTTAATATTTTCACATTCATATAAGAAATTATTTAAAATTTTTGTTGTAGAATAAAGAAGGTAATACCGTTTCTTAATTATTCAAAACACTTTTTGATGGAGAAACGTTACTTACGAGGCATTAACTTTTAATTTTTGTTGTTAAAATAGTTCTAAAATTAGCACAACATTAATAAATTTTAAAAGTGTTAACCTAATATTATCATCATAAAATTGAGTATAGTGCATATAAACCCATGTTATAATTCAGGGAATATTATATATATTAAATTAAACAAATTAAATAAGTTAAACTATAAAACAAAGAAAGAAAATCAAAAAATTATAAAGCGTTAATTTGTTTTTCTTCACTAAATAATTTCAAGTTTTACAAAGAACAAAAGAAGTACAATAATAAGTTGTTGATTCCTTAAAACTACACAAATAAAAAAATATAATCCTGATAGAATAATATTTTTTCAAAAAATATCTAAAGAAAAATATCTGCATTTCTCTTAATGGGAGTTAAAAAGTATTCTTCAAATATAATCTTAATTAAAATAAATATTTTAGTTGCTTTTTAAAATATTCCATTGTTTGCTATGCACTTAAAAAAAGTCCATCTTATATTTCATTTTTTCTCTTATGATGCAAATTGAATTTCCTTTCATATCGTTCGATAAAAAGTTTTTGAAGGACTTTTGAGGAAAATATTCAACCACGAATTTTATTTAATTGATTTCTAAAATATAATTATCTCAATTAGGACAGCTTACCATATTCGGAATTTTCTTGTTCTTCTTACATACTAAATACTTTTTAAAGTATTTTTTAAAGATAAATGTAATACTTTTTAAAGTACATTTATTAAATGATTGGATATGAAAAATATTATTTATGCATAGATGATTAAGTGATAGATGAAGCAAATTTACTTATGAAAAATATGCTAAATGACTTTTAATAATTTATAAAATACATTTTTAATCTACAATAAAATTAAGTAATATAATTTAAGTTTTTTATAAATTTTTTACATAAATTCATTATAATAGTGTTTTACTTTTTAATTTTAACTCTTTAAATTATACACAAACCAAAATAATTAACAAAAAACAAAATTTTAAAAATTAATTTAAAAGCAGAGATCAAATAATATATTTTAATTTTTACTTGTGGTAAGGAGGAATTAAAAATAATTGCAATTTTGCATTTTATATTTTTCACTCATTAATAAAAAACACACGTATTATATCACATTTATTTTTAAGATTTAGTGAATGCAAGATCATTATTAAAATATTTTAAAATCATTATTTGTTTAATATTTTCTTTTAAATTTGATCAGATCAGTTTTCTTGCACTGTAGTTGCAAATAAAGCTGCTGAAGAATATCACTTGGATTAAAAAAAGTTTCGCATCTGATGCATTATGTTAATCATACAAATTACAGAATTCGTGTAACAAAGTAAATGCAATGAACAAAGCAGAATTAAGTTTTTGTTGACCACATTTATTGTTAACAAAAATAGCAAATTTTGTACACGTTATACAATACACAAAATTTATTAATTTTTGATTAAATTTCCTTTCTTTTTCTTATCAATCGACATTTCTTTAGCTTGTCTAAAACCGTATTCTTATTTAAAGGAGTAAGGTTTAAGCTAAGCAAAAGAAATATTGCATATTAACGTAGCATGGAATCAATTATAGTATGTTATCACCTATCTTCAAGATAAAAATTTCCAAAATTGCAGAATTATCTTTGGGAGTCCAGTGGGACTAGTAACTGTTCTCACTGAAAGATCTCTAACACGTAAATCTTGAGTTATGATTTGAGAAATAGAGAGGCCAATTCCTTGCACAGATATCTTTTGTTGAAACAGAGATCATTCGTTGATTGAGAATGAAATTTCCTGGTGATATCATCCATTAAAATGTGTTCATCTTTTATTGGTGCAAAGAAAAAGAGCATAGTAAATCTGATGAGCTTGTTCCTAAATAGCTGAACTGGTGATTGATAGACTAATGAATTAAATCATTTCACCGAAATAATAACACTTTGAGGGGCAAATGCATGATTATAAATGTCATTCGCATTCCAGATCTCTCAAGATAAAATTGCTCTACTTAAGCCATGGTGGCTTGCTTGGTTAAGAAGTTGTTCTAATTACCGAAAGGTAGTAATTTCAAATTCTAACTTAACCGTAGGCACGTCATGTTCATTAAAGGTAACTGGGGTGCGTTAAATAGGTCGTGATCATAGTATCTTTTAAGTGAGATGATACCTCTAGGTGTGGCAAATCCAGTATTTGGGGTCTTACTTTCAGTCATTGTTTCTAAATTACGAAAACTTTTACACTGCTGCTGCCACCTAATTTGTTGAGACCAACTTAGGGCTTAAGACAGGGAAGTATGCTGGAACAACAACATTATCAGTTCACTTAACCCATCCTCACCGGAGATACTTCAGTACCAGATTGCAAATAGAAATGGCTTTCTTACCAGTGAGAATCAAGACATATGTTTGCGAACGTACGAGCAAACTAATATTATTTTATCGATTTTAAGCAATATGACTTAAAATTCTACAATGAGTAACTCATTAAAATTCCTGCTGCAGAAAAGTGATAGTAAAGATGACTTTTGTTTTAATTTTTAGATACTGATATTTATTTTCTTCTTCTGATTCTTTATTTTCCGCTGCCTAACCGAAACTTTACAAGGTTTGAGCTAGAATTAGCTATATCCCAGATGAAACCGGGTATGTCTCCTGAGTCTGACATTATTTTCTGTGAGTTTATACACTCTACTAAAAAGAACGCAAGAAACACTCTCTTGAGAGTTTTCAATAAAATTTGGAAAGAAACATGCTGTCATATGTTCACAGCCTGTGATTCTAGCCATTACCAACTGCCTCCAGGATCCTGACACTGTGCCTATATTGCAATGTAGGTCTCTAATAAGAAAGATGCACAATAAATATAAAACGATTGTTTTACAATGGATTCCATCTCACTGTGGTATTGCTGGTCACGAAAGAGCAGACGAGCTGGCCAGAAAAGGCTGCTTACTTTATCAGGCCTCATTCAATCAGGTTGGTTATAAGTCGGTCTCATCAAAAATTAATCTAATGTTTAAGACAATCCGCATGTCATTACAAAAAGATGAAACAAAAGAAAAACCATGGAGTAACCCATTATCAACCTTCTCGACATTCTAAGAGGTAATGCAGAGGTTGCCTTTCGACTGGCATCTGTACATGACTGCGTATATGCCCACCTTTTCCGTTTCAATTTGGTGGATAATCCTACTTGCCTCCTTTTCTGCAGTGGTCCGGTTATGGAAGCTGACCATATCTCCGTTAGCTTAACTGTAACTAACAGCTATATCTACTCCTGATACTGGGAAACTAGAGACTCTTTGAACAGTTTGCCTACCTGATTTTTATGTTTTTACTGCTTTTAATGTTTTAAACATTCTTAATTTGTTTTGTGTTTTTTTCTTTATTTCTGTACGGCATAAGAATAAAGTCTGTAATTGCCTGCTGCATTGGAAATAAAAAAAATTCTGTTGCTTTAATGAGCAATGTCGCCTTGGTTTTCATTTTAGGAACACCAATTCCCCTATCTAAAAACGAAAATGTTTCCATAACAATAAATTAATTTTGATTCAAATCTAAGCGATTGGTGCCCTGCAATATATTAATTAAAACTAAGTCATTTTATTTCATCTTAATATGTCAACAAAATGATTTACTTCACGTAATAAGGGATATCTTTAAATAACTATGAATATATACACTGATACAATAAATTTTAATGTGTTCATTTCATACCAGTTTTTAAATTATTCCCACAGAAAGAATGATGCAAGAATTTTTCCCATTTACGGAGAAAACTTGCCTTTTCTTCTAGGCTATGGACGAAATTCGATTGTTTAATATTTCTTTTTTAACTCTTTGCTTTTAATTTTTCTCCAAACATCATCAATATTTTTAATAGTTATAATCTTATAATATTTATAATATTTTTAATATTTCTTAAAATGTTTGGAGCAATTTATGCAATACAAACACACACATATATATCTGTGTGTGTAAATATATTTATATATAATATCTCTCAATTAAGATTTCATATAGAAAAAGGGATTTCTCAGAAAAAGCTAAGTTATAATAAACACATAAAATTTAATTTTCACTTTATAAATATTTATAATATTTTTGAAAGCAAGAAATATTATACTATATTTAGTTAACTCAATTTTGGATCGTATTTATTATAATTTAGATTTTTAGTTTGTCATTTTGGTGGTTTATAAAATTTTTCCTAAAAATATTAAAAATCATCTCATTTTAATTGTTTTTTGTAGTAAATAAATTACAAGGCAAACAGATTGTGAAAAAGATAAAAAATTCTTTTGTTTATTTTGCCAATTATTATTCTTCAAGAAAAAATAGTTTTCCTTTTACTCTATTTTCATGCCATACAAATAATAAGAAAATCTCTTGAATGATTTTATTTATTATCAAGTTTATA
>JAPDSC010032753.1:11213-33499 GCA_026290005.1 Latrodectus geometricus
TATATATATATCACATAAAACATAAAATAGAATAATTTAGCTTTAATTTTATTTATTATTTAAATCAAACTTATAAGTCCAACATGATATTTAATAAAAAAAATTATTGAAACTCATGGGTGAGGATTTTTTAAATATCTGAAACCTGTAATCATATTATAAAATAAATAATTATTTAAATATTGACTTAAAAATTAATAATTTTTCTCTGTATTTTTTAAAATGTAAATTCAATAACTAATTTTATAAATAAAAATAATTATGAAGTAGCTCAGAGCTTAAAATATAAACAGAAAATTACATTTAAAATTAAAACCAATAAATTTTACGAAAACAAATTATTATTGTTGGAATACTGTGAACCCAATTCTTTATATTTGTTTTTCATTTGCTATTGCTATTTATGTAAATAGTAATAAGGAAATGAAAAAAATTATAAAGAATTTTTAAAATAGAAACTTATGAATTAAACCAATTGATAATAATTGCTTATCACAGAATTTTCAGTTATTCTTAACATAGAAGTCCTTTTTAGAGTTGTGGACTATATTACAATTTTTATATGAATAAAATATATGAAATTGTTTACCCTGTTTTCGTAAGAATTGTAAAGCAACTTCTCAAAACTATTTCAAAAAATAATACTTTGATTGAATATTCCCTCCACTTAAAATATATTTTATTCTGTTTTATACGATAAATTTATCAATTGATTTAAAAAAAATTAACTTATAGAAATGCATACTTTCAAAAATAAATAGAATTAAATCATTTAAAATTTCAAAACAAAACTATAGCTTATTCATTTATTTGAAAATTACAATAATAATTTTTTCAAATTACACTGTATTTAAATAAACAATTTTGATAAAATTGAGAAATAATTTAATATTTAATAAAAAATAATAATGGAGTTTGAATTATTAAAAGGATATCCATGAACTATTATTAATTCTCTTTATATTTTCATATCAGTAATCAAGGACGATGTTAAATGTTGTTCGATGTTGTGAAAGCATTGAACGTTGTTATAAGATGAAGTTTCATCATTGATTTTAGCTCTATACCAATTTTATACAATAAAATAAATAAATAAAGGCATAATTTAAAAATTGCTATGAAATTGAATTGACTTTAAGTCAGAAATTATTAATAAAAAATTACTAATAAAAATTATTAAAAACTCACTTTGAAAAGGAACTAAACAGGTTGTTCTAACGATTTCATATGTAAAATGCAATAGTTAATGCTGTTTTTCAGGTTTCCATAAGTGTCAACAGCTCGCAAAAGTAGTTTTGGCCTGAAAAGATAAAAACATGTTTTAAAGACAGTAGTTACTGAAGTTTCCTTCTTGGAAAAAAGCTGTCTAGTTTGATAGAATAAGTGAGTAATTTTTACTATAAAAATCAGTTTTAAATTGTATTGTGTATATTATCGTTAATAAAATATGTATACATGTTTATACATATATGCTTTTACTTTGTAGAAATTTATGTTGCAATATTTGATGTATTTCATACTTGGCTTCAGATTTAGGCGTTTGATATGTTTTGATTCCCTTTTCACACACACACACACACACACACAGCCAATGCATTATATAAAATTTATTATGATTTATTCATTAATAATTTGTCAATATTCATGCTCATTGAATTTGCTCTTGAATTGTTCAGAATTCTTTATTTATTTATGATTTAAGTTTACAAAGTGGAAATATATTTGCAACTATTGAAATGTGTCAAATTTCAGTTATAATTTAAAGATCACATTATTCACTATAGATTTAAGAATTATTTATTTAAATAAATTTTTATTTTGTTTTCGTTTCCAAATTAACAGAAATTACAGCTTGATATGTTAGCGATAGTTTTAAGACACTTTTTTTAGCGATAGTTTTAGACTTTATTATCATTTTAATGAATTCTATAAACAGTTGGAAGAATCTACATTTAGCTTTTTGAAACTCGTTTACTTTATTACATTTTATGTTTTAAACTTTTTATAGTAACTATATGATAATGCGAATATATTTAACAACAACTAATTTTCTAAACTCAAACTTCAAAAAATTTCATTTTCGTTATTTATTTATTTATTAAAATAAAACATGTACATATAAGATGATACTGAAAAATAATGTCAAATAACTATTGAAAACATATTTTATTAAAAGTATTTTAATGATTTTTTTTACTTGCAATGCGAATTATGAAGGAAAATGCAAAATTTGGAATTTGCTTTCCAGAAACAGAACATGACAAAATAATTAAAAAAGATAATTTTAATTCATTATTTGTACAGTCATCACACAGACTCAAGGTAAGAAGAAAGATAATAAATAAAACAAGAATTATTTTAATCTAATTTTAAAAGAATAAAAATGTATTAAAAGTTTTAAATATTCCATTTACAAAATCACATTCACATCATTTGGAAATATAATGAGAACTTGATACATGTAATTTTAATAATAGAAAAATATGTTATAATTGAATTAAATATATTTTTAATTCATAGAATTGCTATGATTGAAATAAAATTTAAACATAAAATAAATATTTGCTCATATAAGCACATAATAATTTAATTGGATCATCCCAGCAATTTTTATTTTACAACGTTACATTTGGGTATTTCATTGGATCAAGTGCAATTTCATTCAAACAATTGAGATTCTGCGCATGTAAATTTTTTTCATTGTAATTGATATTAAAAATACTGTCTGACACAATTAACATTTCAAATAACTAAATGAATGAGAGTAGAATATTAATTAAAATATTTTCAGTTTAAATTTATGAATAAAAGCTACAATTCATAATTATACATAATATGTACTAAATTAAATTAAAAATATTATCATATGTAAGCTAATATAATTGTACTCTATTGAGGTTGGTTTATAAACGGATAATTTAATTCAAAGCTGAATTTGTGTGAATTATTTACGGTATTTCTTATATGACTTATATAACTTATGAACAACTGTTTGTTAGAATTGAGTTTAAAGTAACTTTATAAAATAAAATAATATTTCAGACTGGTAGATCACTAATAAATGAATTTTAATAATATATCGTTAAATATATCACATATGTAAAACTGTTACGCAAATTTTGACAGTAAATATCTAAGAATATCATTTAATTATATAATGTTCTGTTTCTACGCTCATTAGAAAATATAAAGCATTCGATTTCGCATTAGAAACATAACATTTTTTATGTAAATTAAAAAATATTTCTCTATGATTATACATATCTATCATATAAATATTCTTTAATATGAAACAATTTCTAAAATATTTAATAATTTTATTTTTTAAATCAATGTGAAGAATTAGATTAATTTTTAAAAATATTTTTATGTGCTCAGTCAGACCTTAAAGAAATAATTCTATGATAAGAACTAAATTGACTTCCACAATCACAGGGGGGGGGGATTAAGATCAAATTTAAAAAGTGCTTCTACAATGCAAATTTAGTGAAATGTTTGGATATAAGAAACTAGAATTTTTTTTAAAAGTATTATTTTTAAGATATGTTATATTTTGAAAATTTTAACTCCAATTGTTATTTTATTCGCCTTGTATAATTTTACATGCGAAGAACTCAACTCTGTTATATGATTCAATAATATATGAAAATTATTAACACATATGACAATCTGCAATACTTTTGGAAAATGAACAATTGCTTACATATTATAATCGAAATTACAAAAATTAATATTTTTAAATTCTAATAAATAAGCTGCAAAATAATAAAATTCTACTCGATTATCAAAAAGATTGTTGTGTAAAATTTTCTAGCTGTTGTTTTTGTAGTAACTGGGATTTAAAGTCATATACATTACATAAGTTTAATAAAAATTTATAAATTCCAAAACAACACTCATGAGCGATAATTTTAATAAAAATAAAAGTTCAAACGGTTATTATGCTCTTAAATCATTAACAAGGAATGTCTTACAATATAAAATTTTTCAAAGGTTGTAATTCAGACAGTATATTCATCTCTTATTAATGAATGAGACTAACTTTTTTTTCTACAAAATACAGCCAAATGAAATCTGAAATGGAATACATTATTCCTCTTGTATGTTTAACTATAATTAAAACTTCGTGTTCTGACTTCTCCAAGTTACATTGTTAAAACTACACCACTGGGAATGTAACAGCTTTAACAGCTTTTTGAATAGAAATATTTTCTGTTTCATTTAAAAGCTGTTAGTTAAAATTTATATTTAAGTGAGGAGTAATGATGCAGAAATTTCACTTTTTAAAACCCATGATTATAGTACTCTCTTAAATCTGAAATGCAAAGACAATGCTCTTTATTCTTTGTAGATTTTGAAAACAAGAAATTTTAAGCATAACTACCTTTCTTTAGAATGAATAATTAAATGAGATCTGCTATGAGAAAAGTTAAAGAAAATGTCATTGTTAATGAATTCGTATAAAAAAAGTTTTAACATTTTACATAATTAGAATAAAAATTTTACAATTTAAAATTTTAATTTGTTGTTTTAAAGAAAACACTCACACATGCATTAAATAAAAAGATGTTTATTTCATTCAATATATTATAATTTTCTCTAACATTATTTATTTAAATATTTAGATATCATTAATGATATCTTTTATAAATAAATAAAAATAAATTGCTGAAAGAAATAGAAAAAAAGTAATGTAATATTTTTTATGTAAAGTTATAGATATATATCTTCATTTTATTTTAAATGAAAACAGTTTTTTCTCTTTTCAGCAGAGAAAATTTTTATCTGATTATAAAAATTAGTTTAAAAAATATACGATTAATGAAACTCATTAACCAACAAAAAATTGAATAATAACAACAAAACCATCAATTGATAAACTTGGGAATAAATAGTAATTTTATACAGAATATATATACAAAGACATTTGCTTTGTATTATTATTATACAGAATATACCTTTTTTTTCGTGCTCTTTTAAAATGTTGATAATTAACAATAAATAGTATACAATAACAAATACATTTTGTATGTCTATATATATAATACAGGAATTGTCAAATATAAGGAAAATACACAAAAAGAAGTAATTTGCACCTAATCTGATGTATAAGCATCTTTGATAATTGAAATTATTTGAATTGTATTTGATTGGATATATACAAGTTCTGTATAGTAGTAGACCGGAAGTTACATAAATCCCAAGGCACTCAAGATAGACCATTGGGCATCTATGATGTTTAAATCCGGCGATATTGCCGCTTGAAAAAGGTGTGTAACTGAGTTTTCACTTAATCTCAAAATTAGTGAGCTCCTTCGGGTCAATAGTTTCATATTACTTCTTGAAAGACCAGCAAAGTAAAGAGTTGAGAATTCTGTGGGTTGGAAACCTGTCTACGTTGATCTGTGTCTTTTAAAGATTTTCCGCTGGTGTGAATGTAAAAAGAGACTAGCTGCGGGAAGTAAGCTTTTAAGTAAATTAGCCTCACATAAATCCGTTCCCCGGTAGGTAATAGCAAGAAAATGTATTCATCAAAAATAAGACATGCTTCCTTTGACCCATAACCAAGATTTTGTAGTTCTTAAAGTACTGTTTTAACCGTCCTCAATGATGTGTCAAAAAGGGCTTTTTGCAATAGCAGCTCTACCCCAAATATTTTGTTTGTATTATTATTAAAACTATATGTGTCAATAATGTCCTCTGTTGATGTTCATTCAGTTCAGCAGCTGTATCTTTTCTTTCTTTTGTTCTCAGTTTTCCTTAATATTGGCCTGTCTCTTGTAATGAGTTTGGTTAATTTTCTACAGTTCTATCTTACAAGTATTGTGTTACCATGCTCGCTATAAGCTGCCATGAGCTTTGCTACTCTGCCTTTTGATAGTCCAAATACTTATGCCCCAGTGATTACATAAATACCAACTATACATGTTCCCACAATCTGTCCTCTCTGAAACTCTGTGTGACATGTCTCTCATTTTAACTATAGGCGAAACTATATTAAGCAAAAAATGATGTTCAATATAATCACGCTCATCCTTGAGACTTTAAGCAACAATATAGAGCAAAAAACTGGTATATATAGTTACCTGTTTAGTTTAGACATATACTATCATATAGGGAAATCACTGTTTCTCCGAGGCTGTTTCATTATTTTGTACAAGAACATAGATATTGAAAAAGAAGTTTTAGTTATGATACACTAATTAGGAAATAATTTTAGCAAAATTCATAGAGCAGCTTTAATTTTGTTAACCAAAATTTTCTCAAGATTTTTAAAGTTATATTAGTTTATATTAAATTTCTTTTATAATAAAATAATGAGAATACACGGCTATTGTTAATAAATTTGCTTTGGTCTAGATTTTCTATTTAAATAAGTTCCAATATTTATCGCAAATCATAAATATGAATTTTTTTTATAAATTTAGTTAACACAATGTTTATAAATACAAAAATTGAAAATGAAAATTTTTAAAAATTTTGGAACTTTAAAGAAAATTTTAAAAGTGTATATTAAAATTATTATTAAAGTTAAGTTAAAAATTCCTTTATAATAAATGAATCTAAAAGTAAATAAAATTTGAAATTGCAAAAATTAAACAAGAATATGAAAATAACTGCATTCTCATTATTTATAAAAGTTTACAAAACTTTGAGAAACTTTTTTATTTAATAAATCAAATAAAATGAGAAAAATAAAACCATGTAAATTTATAAAATAAGAGACATTTTCAAAATAAACATTAGTTTATTTTCCCAGAAAAAAGTTAAAATGTTCATGTATTTTAAAAAACTCAAGAAATAAAACTATGAGCAGAATTGTATGTGCCTAGCAAATGATATTGTTAGTTAAGCTTCAATTGTGAAAAATCAGACACTAAGATAAAAGTTCTTTTTCAAAGGAACGAGTGGGTTGTGTTGAGAAAATATCAGCAGTATGTACATAAGGCCAAAGAGATTGAACACAAGAACTGATTTATTTTACAAAAAGGAAGAAAGAAATAAGAATCTTTTGTCGAACTAATGGAAAATGCAGTTGAGTACTAAATAAAACTACATTTTCTAATTTAATGACAAAAAGAGGAAAGCAGTGCAAGGAAACTCCCCTAGATTGTTGACATTTAGAAATTTTCATTTTTAGTTAGAATTCTAATCCTACTTAAAGTTTAATTTCTTTTATTTTGAATAAATCGTGTAAAGATTTTGGAGGAGTAAGAAAACTTAAGGAAATTTATTTGCATTTTATAAAAAGAGTGATATATTTTTGTGAATTTAATAACAAAAGTAATCATTATAAATTAGAGAAATAACAATTATTACCATACAATGCATATAAATAACACAAATAAAAGAATAATCAATTATTGACGAAAATGAATAATTCAATTGTATCAAAGTTTAATTTCTGATTATCATTATCTTTTGAAACTAATTATATAAGTTTATATTCATGCAAATACACAAGAATATTAAAATAAAGGAAATTAATTTCACTAAATACAAGTTTTAACTAATGTAATTCGTATTTGACTGAAAATAAATGTTTTAATTAAATCTGTCTAATAACTACATAAAATTGTTTCCCTTTTATTTAATGTAACTAGGATTTGTATAAATAATACTGATAAATATGAATAAAACTGCTAATAAATTATAATTGTTTGCTGAAATTTAATGAACTAAGAAATGAAATAGAACTCATAATATTTTAATGAGAAGATTAATCGATGTTTTAAGGTTATTGCAATTGATTTCAACTCGTAATACATTTTCTGAGAAAATGTTTTGTTTATTAAAGAAATTATTAAAATTTGGTTTGTCAAGGAAATGTCATCCGATTTCACTTGTCAAGGAATGTCATAAAAGATTTCTCTTAAGATTTGCTTCATCAGGGTGAAAAACTGATAATAAGGAAGAGATACCTCATTATTTATATTAAAATAATCATTAAATTTGAGAGACATACAATATTAACATATAACATTGATAAATTAAAATGGTATTTAAATAATTGTCTGATAATCTTACTCGAGATAAAGATTATATTGAAATCAGCTTGGAACATTAAATTAATTCATTTATATAATACATGAGACATTAATATGAAAAAAAGCTATAGAGCTATTTATCATAATATGCATATTGTACAAAAGAAGATATTTTAAAACTGATTTATATGTTAATCTGTAACTGATTTAGTGTATAGATATGATTAAGTAAATATATCACATTAGTCTTCAAAATTGATGTTTAATTGCATAGATTGCATAGATTAATATTAGTTTTTGTAGTTTATCCTGTGTTTGATACTAAAATGAATAATTTTAAATGGCAATATATATATATAAAGACATTACTTTGTTTAAAATATTTATTATTAAAATAGTAAAATATAAAACTTATTTCATTCTAAGACATGTGAAGGGAAATATATTTCGCTCAAATTTATCTCATTAACAATCTTCCCTAACAAATATCTTTCCGCTCCTATTTGCTTTAGAAAATGCAAAATCCATTTAACAGTATGAATGAATAAGTATGTCTTTAATTATAAAAGTAATGACTTATGGGGGTAATTTTTTCTGAGAGAATTAAGAGAATAATATATAAAATTAAGTATAAAATTGTTAAAAACTTTTCTGAATATTTGCTGATTTTCTATCGAACTTTGCGAATAAAATTATAAATTTATTTTAAATTTAAGCTAATATTAAAGTAAATATTTAATTAAAATTAAATTATACATTGATAGTTTTTGAAAAAAATTACCAATAATTTTGAAAAGTTATTTTATTCTTATTAATAACAAGAGAAGTTGTGATATTAAATAAAATACTTGCATTTAATTTCTTATTTTAATGTTTTATTATATCACTTTGGTTATCACAGATCAACGTGGACACATTCCCAATCCATGGAGACCCAGCAACCCAATGAGTGAGAAAGTAACTAATTTCCTAATCACTCACCGAGGCAAGCAACTTTGTTGATCTTGCTAATGAGCTGCTATATGATAAAGATATAAATTTTGCTGGATAAAATAAAAATTGTTTGTTTGAATAATCTGCGACAAAAATATTTTAATTATTCCTTGATTTATAATTATGTAAACAACAAATAGTACAAAAGTGCAATTGCATAAGATGACAATTGGTGAAGTTGTGCACAATGAAATATTAGTGTTACCAAATCGTTTCCTGTCATATAAATTATTTTAGAAATATTAGCGATGAAAATGATAAATCAGATATGAAAGACATTCAAAAGTATAAAAACATGTGTGATATTGAACTAAACTGATGAAAATATTTTTAAGTTGTAAGTTTTCACATCTTATTAAAGAAAAGCTTTTTTCATTGTATATTGTTTATCTAAATACACCATGTATCCATGTCAGGTGTTATTACTTTTAAGATAGTGTTTTCAAGATATTTCGAGGTAGATAGATATATTATTTGAAGCAGTTTAAAGAATTTTACGGCAATATTTTTTATAAACTAAATAAAGTATGGGAGAACTAAGTCCTGACGATTACAATTCGCCATGAATTTTTGTGGTAATGACATTCGGTTAAACAAGAAAATAATGTGCTACAACTGGAATTTGATACTGTTAATATTATAAAAGTTTTAAAAGATAAACTAAAGATAAACGGTAGGGTCACCCAAAACGAGAAAGTGACTTCATTATTTCCAGTTAACACTAACAGGCATGGAGTTGAGACTGTCTTCAATCCCATGGTGCTCTAATCCTTGGATGACAGAAGCTGCTTTTTCCTCCTATGAACATGTTGACAAACGAAACTGATGCTGTATCGTCCGTCTTCCAGAATAATCAAGGACGAGCTAATGTTTTATTCTGAGGACCTCATGAGTTAAAACCTTTTCCTTCACAAAAGAATTTAAATTAATTATTTGACTACCTCAGCTACTAAAATTGGATGAATTGTTAAAAAGGGCTAAAGTTGTTAACGTCCAAGTGATAGCTATGCAGGAAATTAAATTAAAGCAACCCTGAAATATAAAGACAACAGTATTTATAGGAAAGGTAAACCTACTCAAGGAGGAATCTTGGCCTTCTTTGTCCATGAGCTTAGCTATCAAAGTATAGACACACATCAGATAAAAAATCAGATTTCGAAATCCAGGGCATTAAAATTAATTGGAAAGGAAAACCTCCAATGTTTTCAATGTTTATCATCCTCCTAATGAGAAACACTTTTTTGGTTGTTTCCATTATTATGTGAATAAATACACATACATCCTCGGTGATCTTAACACCAAACTATCTTTTGGGGGATGTACAAATGATAATGGCAAAAGCTTTGATGTTTTTCAATGTCCAATGCCTAAAGTTTGGTATGTTTTATGATAGAAGGAGGTATCTGTAGATGTTCCATCGTTAAGCAGCATGATGTCATTGTCATCAGCATATGCTGATAAGAATGACTTCATGAGCCTTACTTGCTTTCGCTGGATGCTATCAAACAGTCGCAGTTCAATTCAACATCTCAAAAATAAGAGATAAAAGCAGTTCATCTATCTAATGTAAAGTAAAGCTTATTTCTCATCTGCACAAAGTACATTTTCGATGGAACCCATCCTATGTTAATATCTACGGAAATGAATTGGCCGACATAATAGCAAAAGAGGGATTAGAACATCTTCACCCGATTCCACCTCAGATCTCACACATTTAGAGTTATTTTAGAGACGTCTACACAAAAAGTCCAAAATAAAGAAAATGGCTAATATCTCCTGTTCACAACTAGTATAAAGGCAAAAGGCTAGGATTAATTATCTCTCCTTTTTGACAGGCAAAGCAACATATGTCTGTCCCGAATCGCCAGTGGTCACTTAAAAAATCACATATTCAGGGAACAGCAAGAGTTTTTGATTTACTCAAATGTTAGTAAGAGCTGACATCATTTAAGCACATCTTGGACTGGGCTAGGAGGATATCCATAATTATCCACTTCTTGAATTTAATTTAAAAATTGATGCAGTAATCAATGTGCTTACAAAAATCACATGCATAAAATATACTTATCTTAGGATAAAAGTGAAATATTTTTACAAACGCTTTGTTTATAAAGCACGGGAAAAAATATATCATTTCAACAGAATATCTTTCTTTAAAATATAGATTTGACTAACAATATGTAAGAGTGCTAGAAATAAATCATATTTATCTTGAAAAAATCTTTACTTTTCAAAAC
The DNA here is from genome assembly GCA_026290005.1 of Latrodectus geometricus. Classification (NCBI taxonomy): domain Eukaryota; kingdom Metazoa; phylum Arthropoda; class Arachnida; order Araneae; family Theridiidae; genus Latrodectus; species Latrodectus geometricus. Next base: position 22,432 of record JAPDSC010032753.1, read on the forward strand.
AAATTCTAAAGCGTATTTACGATGCTTTTGTTTACTTTAAAGGACTGCAGTTTCTTATCTTTTCAATTTATAAAAAAATAATTTGTTATTGAAATTATATAAAATAGCTATTTCTGAAATTTTTTTGGGTGGAAAGAATTATTTTATTGGATAAAAAGATTTAAATATTATTTTGCAGAATAATAATGTCTATTTCCTGTGTTCCTTTTAATTTTGAATTAAGCTTAAATGTTGCTTTTGTAATATTATTCTGATTGCAATAAATGACATTAAATTATAAATAGTAATTCGCATAGGAAACGTTCTCTAACTCAACCTGCATGATAGGAAAACAAAATGAACGAAAAAGTACTTATATTCACACAACTATTCTATGATGCACTTAAATCGAAAATACCATGCTTATTTTATCTTGTAATTTACTTTTTTTTACATATTTTCATTAAATTTAATACATTATTTCAACACTGTTAGTGACGAAAAATATATAAATATTTATATTATTTTTAAATTTGGTCTCTAAGTCAGCTCAAATTTGATTCGCGCATTTTATTTCGCATCCAACAAACTGCAGATGATGGCAATCAAGGATTTTAAATCTTGTCATCTACACTTGATAGGTATCAATTGAAGATATTCTACTGAATTAAGTAATCTTCTTACTTTCATACGGAAGATTCATAAATTTTCTCTATTCTAACAAAACTTTTAGCATCATGCCATTAGAAATGAAAAACAGACAGTATGATATTTCTTAATTAATTTTATGAAACCTAATGACTGATAGTCTCCGAAGAAGTGTTAAATATTGTGATTTTAAGTTAATAATGATTCTCAATATATTCTTATATTCGAAAGTATAGCTTGGAAATAATTTTACATAGTCAATGCTCTAATATTTACAGTTATTCCTACGACACTTCCTGTGATAATTTAAGCATATGATATCTGAATATATCTGAAGTAATTCTGATGAAATACTAATAGTTCCTATCGTTTGGTTTTTATCATTCGCTCATACATTTTTTCGAGGATTGATAATTTTTTGGAAACATATTCATAGAAAAGTTTTTTAATCATTACTCATAGACATCATATCTACCTAAGATACACATAATTCATATATTCGACCAGTGACACATGTTTAGAACAATGTTAAATTACAAAATATTGCTTAAGTATGAGCATAAACAGATCGAACAACTTTCCTGGCTACATGTATTGATCTCTTAACTGATTGCATCAAATTTAAAAAAATTTTTAAACTTAATCGTTATCTGTATTCACAAGCATACAGCGTTTTTATTATAATTCAATTTATAATACAACACTGAAATTGTTGTGATATTGTATATTTTTAAATGTTACTTCAAATTGTTTTAACATATACGTGATTTTTAAGTCCTATCCTGCATTAAATGTATATTAGAGTCAATTAACGTTACAAATTATTTTACATAACAAAATTTAATATATTAAGCTACACAGTCTCTGATTGTAAAGGAGATTAAAAATTCAAAGTATTTAATAAGAAGAGAAACATTTTAACATCTATGGATTAAAGAGATTCTTTGCAAATTAAAAAAAATACCCCTTTTTTTACAGTTCAGCAGAAATAAATTTTTTTTCTTTGATCAGTTCTCAAAAGAAAGAACGAAGAAATAAATCATGAGAAAATGTGAAAGATTCATCAGTTTAAAGAAAGAGAATATTTAAATAAAATTCCAAGAAGTAATTCTACTTCAAATGATTTTACTGTATCCTGAGTAAAAGCTGGGTTATTCTTAGAAAATGTGATTACTTTCCTCTTCGGTTAAATGGTCAATGTAAACGTGACTTGGGTAAAAATCTGTGAAAGTGAAACTGAATTTTCTTCCTGAAGCAAATGTTTTCTAGAATTATTTATTCAAAATATTTGCGTATATCAAGTCAAGGTTACATATGACTGTCTAAAAATTTTACCTCAATATATATTATACTTGAATTCTGAAAATTTTTAATTTATTCACTACAATATTTAAATGTCATTTTTAAGCACATAAAAGTACTCTAGGTCAAATAGATTTATATAATTCAAACTATGGTAAGCAATGTGATATTATTGTGAAATATTATTAGGAGGTTTTTATGCGAATTTTTCGTGCATCACTTAAATAATACTATTTTGCCCCAAACGGTAAAACATGCAAATAAAGTATATCAAACGTTTCGCATTTGCAGTTAGATAATGCCTTAATATTAGCAGCTAAAGAAACAAAAATAAGAGTTATATAGCATGAAACATGTTCACGTGCGATTATACTGTTTCAGTAGTTAATAATATGTGTAACGAGAAACGTAAAAATGTTTTATATTTTAAATTTTACTTAATTATTTTGAATAGTACAAACTCAAAATTTTTATTTTGAAAGAATTAAAAAGGACTTTTCTAATAAAAAAGTTGAGATTATACATAGAAATATATTTTTCAAATCATCATTTTCAAGAAATGTTTACCCAAAATAAATTGTATCTTATGTGAGCCATGTTATTTTGGTAAAACGAAAGCAAATCTGTTGACTACTAAATGATGAAATAAAATCAGAAGATTATCTTAATTTTATTTTTCAGTGTTATAATTTGAAGCCCATTCAGCTCTCAAGTTTAAAAAAAAATTGGAATGGGTATAGAAGTTATTAGAGTAGTTATCTACCTCAAGCATTAAAATAAAACTTTCAAAAAGCTGTACTTTAAAATAAAGTACTATTATTTCTTAAAATATTTCAGAAATTTTCAGATATTTTATTATTAGAGCATATAGAAATAAGTGTTTCAAACATCTATAATGAAATAATAGAGATAGAGTTTAGGTTTTAAATTATTTAAATAAAATTATTGTGTATAAAAAAGTGAAAAAGATATGCATACAAATAACTTTATCAGATTTACAGGGCTAATTCACATAAAATCTTAATTAAAGCAAGCCTTTTAAGAAGGATATATAGATACATTTAGATTTTTAGTCTTTAAAGTTCCCAATCTATTTTCTACGAAAATTTTCATCTTCATTAGTGCATTTATATCAAAATTCATACATACTGAGTTCAATCAATTCAATATTAACTAACCTAATATTTGAAATTTATTATTTTTGAATTTCTTTCACATAAAAAAAATTTTAAATTGTCCTAATTGTTACTATTATAAACTTTAGTTTTAAATAGATAGGATTTTGTTGTGAAATCAGTTGTCTTTCTTTCAGTAATCATAGTCCATTCAAAAACGAAAGTGCAAAATTGTAACCTGATAATATCAGATATAAATTCAAAGCCATTGCCAAATGTAGTTAACCATTTGAAGAAAATTATGATCGTAAACATTCGATTTCAAAAGGCTCTGTAACCATTTAGTTAGAGTACTTCATCCTGATGAAGCTCCTGATAAAAATAAATAAGGTTTCCTAAAAGTTCCCATGTCTCCGTGGAAATCGAAAGAACTTCAGAGAATGAGTTCTTTAGGTATTTTTATCTTAAATAAATTCACATGTTGCAAAAATGAAAGTACATTTGTTTTTATTGTGATTCTTATTTTCCTAACAATTTGAAAACATGTTAAATATAAATACTGTAAAATTAATTTTTATTGCAAAGTTAAGGAAATTTAACACATAAATTTTAATAATGCGGTAAATAATAAATATTTAAACTAGTTTTTAATTTTTACTTGCATTGAAGTACTTTTCCCGAGATTTTATATTTTGTCCAAATGAATTTAATTTCATAGTTGTTATAAACTTTGAGAATAGTAAATTAAAATAGAAACAATGTTATGCTGTTCTATTTAAAAGTAATATTAAAATAGAAACAGCATACTCTACAAAGGCGATAAATTTAAAAGAAATAATTCAAGTACAAACTTATGATTTATGTTTAATTCAGATAAGAAATGATGATAATGAAAATAAACATACAAGAAAATGCGGACAAAATTAATTTATTTATTCACATAAACAATCTTCTTAAAAGCAGTATTCGATGTTAAATAGGGGTGAAATCACATTTCATTACAACGGGAAGGTAAATATTGGCTTTAGCCAATTTCTTTCGAGACAATTTATCAGCAACGATGAAAAAAAAAAAAAACATTTTTAACCTTACGAAAAAGTAATTTTCTTTAATATTATTCTTAGAAACTGAAATTATTTCCTCCATTATTTCCTTTTCTTTAAAATTTTAAATGCAATCTTTTATACATATGTAGGATTGCATATGTATAAATATGCAATCATACTAAATGTTTTTAATTTTCAATTACATGAAAACATTATTAATTAAAAAAACAGAAATAATAAAAATTCAGCTTATGTTTTCTTCTAGCTAAAAATTTTGAATAAATAAATTTAAGCCCTTATACTAATTATTATTTAATTGTATTTCAAAAGTTCAAAGAAACAATTAATAAATTACAAGAAATAATTTAACCAATATAATAATATTAATTTAATTCACACATAGCTAACATCTTACAACATATAATTTATTTATATTAACTCAGTAAAAAAAGATTACTTTGTTTTAATGCTGTAATTAAAATGAAAAATGTTTTCTGTTTAAATTTACACAAAAATAAAGATGTTTATGTTGATTAAATTCAAAACGAATAATCAAATCAGATTGTTCAAAATTCCTTTAAAATATTAGAGAAACATTTTACCATTATATTTCCTTTTTATATACTAAATTGGTTAGATTTTGTGTTTATTTCTTCATACGTTTTCATTTGTTATTCCTTGCAATAAAGGAAATCTTTTCATGATTTAGAAATTATTTTTCTGAATAACCTATGTCAAATTCTTGTAAGAAAAGTAAGAATTGTCATATTTTAAAATCTTGTGAAATACATCTGGCATGTATAATTTGTATTGGAATTAGACTAACAGTTACTTACATTAAGTTTGCAATTTATCATTAATTTAAATGCATTTCGAATTTACTCAATAAGAATAATTATTTTTAAAAAGTATTCCTTTCTTAAGAAAGATTTTTCTCTTAAAAAAAACCAAATAGTTTCATCTTAAACTAAATACATTTAATGAGTAGTTAAATTTAAAACTTCTGTATTGAAAATCATTCAATATTTCCCAAAATTAAAAAAAACAATAAGAATATTTAATATCATGCAACATATTTTGGATAATTTTATGAATAAGCTTCTTTTTTATAATCAATGTCATTTTTAATTTAACGCAAAATGAATTATCATTCTCACTAAATTAAATTTTAACAATTAAGTTTAAAATTGTATTACTAAATATTGATTAAAATAATTGTATTGTAAAAATTAACTTACAGTATGAAACTCGAATTGAAATTTTCAATATTTTTGGTGTGTTATATATAATGGTAAATTACATTATTTTGTAAAATATATTTTATTTAAAAGACATTGTTTTTTAAAAAAAACTTAATTTTGATTCTTTTCTAAGGACTAAACAATTAAACAATAAAGGACGATAAGATAACCAAAGAGAAAAAATAAATTGTTTATGGACATATATGTATGAAAAAATGTCACTAAATTTAAATTACGTGACAAATTAGATTGGTTGATTTATCGCTGTGTAATCATTTTTTCCCGCACGAAACCTGATTGGACTAGCATATGTGTCTTAGATACGTGGTAAAAAATAAAATAATTTGACTCTGCAAATTTTCACTGTAAATTCTTTTATAGAAGAAATAATATTTTTGTGGGGCTAGCATATTAAATAATAAAAATATTTTGTTTTCTCAAAGACTTTTTTTAATTAAAAAAGGAATTTTTAAAGATGGATTAAAAGTAACAAGAAGTTTGATCAAGCTTCATTTGATTAGACAATTTTTTCATTTAGCCTTTTTCTTATCTTGTTTTATAATGTATGAATTCTTATAAAACCACATAATTTATTTTACTATATATGATCTTTATGATAAGTTTAAAAGTGTATGAGTTTTATATTCCTATACAAATTATATTATAATGTAAGCATTAATCATTTGAAACTGAAAACATGTTTATTATGGGAATACCATTCAACAAAAGAATGTTCCTTTCTAAATTTACGAGATTCCGTTTTCCAATGGGACTTATACATTTTTTCGATTAAAATAAAATATGTTATGTGCATTATGTTTTTCAGTGTTTTTTTTATCAGTGACTTTATTTCATGAATTTAAAAATAAGGAGTATTAATTTAAGAGAATATAAATATTCTTTTAAATTAGTATTCTTTATTCGAAAAAATTGTAGTGTTTGAGTGAAAATCGGCAAAAATTTGAAATCAAAAATTAAAATTATCTATCTGAAAAAATTAAGTAATCAAAACAAATATAGTTAATCATAATTAAAATTAATAAGCAAATTAAAGTTCGTGATTACTAAATATTCAATAAAACAGAAAAGCAGATGAGGCGGGGAAGTTTTAAGAGAAATACGCTAATAAAAATGTCGATTTCATCAATCGACCGTAGTTTGAAATTATAAATTGATCGGTTGTAGTGATGGCGATAAGCATAAATGGTCGTTAAAACAGAAATACGAATAAAACACTTTGCGTAATATTGACAAACAAAGCAATATTTAAATAAAATAAATTTAAAGAAATACATAATGTACTCGCTGCGCGAGAGTGTAAGATTGTAAAAACTCAAAAAAATCTGAAATTAAGCAAAGTACTGTCGAATTCATGATTTTTCGGATCAATGCAATGAACAACTGAATTCCCGAAATCACTTTTTCTTAATTTCCTATAAATTTATAAATTAGATGTGGAAAACCGTATATCTTGTATTATTGAGATTACTGAAGAACACGTAGATTTCTCTTTACTTGAAATGATTAGCAAAGACTCCTGTAATATAAGGATAATCGTAAATTTACTGTGGAATTAAAAACATTTAACCTTTCTTTCACAGATATGAAAAGAAATTAAATTGAAAATTATTACTTTTTCTGACGAATTTAAAGTTTTCAATGTAACTTAATTGAATAATAATATTCAACGTACCATAAAAGACAAAATTCAGTTATTAAAGGCAAGAAATACTAATTACTTTTAAATTCAAAATCAACAGTCAAAACTTAACAACAGCGCATGGTTTTAACTTATAGAGAATGGTTGTTAATAAATACAAAATAAAACTATTTTAGTAAAAAAAAAAGGATGGAGCGGGTGGCTTACATCGTAATAAATGCAATTGAATTCAATAGTTTTTCTCGCCTAATCTTTTAAGGTCAAGTTTTCTAATGCAATTTATATTCCTTATTAAATTTATCAAAATACAAACAGTCTGTGAAGCTGTACGGATTTACTCAAAGAATCGATATTTTTTCTCTGAGAAGATAATATTTTAAGGAATTGGTTAAATTTGTGAATTTTTATTTTTGTATTGAAGTTGTTTTTCATTAAAAATACTTTTTACCAATTTGAAGCAATTCATAATTTTTAGTATTTTTGGAAAAATATTTATTCTGCATAATTTGAAGGAAATTCTTTAGTATTTTCCAAAATCGACGAATAAAAATACTCCATATTTTACCATTGAGCAATATAGGTCAACACACACAAAAGATGTACGATTAGTATAAACATACATCCACTCAAAGCTTATTTAGATTATAGTGGTTGAAATCCTGTGTTAACACAAAGCTTGTGCAAAATCATTAAATTTCTTGCGAATAAATAATTTCACATGTGCTTTCCATTTAAACTACGTTATGTTTCCCATGAGAAATATAAAATTTATTGATAAATTTTAAAAAAGTTAATATTTAAAAAACAATTATTAGTGCTAAAAGCTAAGAGATAAGTAGTATTTTATTAATAAACAGATCTTGAATATTTCATTGTATTTTTAATATTTAATGAATTTTCACTTATAATATCTAGTTTTATTTGAACTGAATTCTTAAAAACGATTGTTAATATATTCGTTAAAAATATTCTGGTAAGAAAAAATGTTTTGAAATTTTATCTTTCGTCAATTCATAACGTTATAAATAAATAATATAAATATTTTTCCTTTTAATTATGCATTTTGGGGAAAAGTTTAGAAACAATAATTAATTTAAATGTTATTTATTCAAAAATCCTTTTGAATTTTCAAAAAACCATATTCTAAAAATCTATTATTCTGGAACTTAAAGCTGCAATTTTCAATTTTATATGCTGCTCTGAATATATTCAATAAATCTACGCTTTTTAGAAAGAAACTAGTAACGAAATCGGTGGTCTTACATTGATTTTTTTTTTTTTTTTTTTTTTTTTTTTTACAAAGAAAAGTATGTGTCCTGAGAGATATGTAACGTATTATTTGAAAATTGTTTTCCATTGTTCCCATGTTCTAAAAAAAGTAGATAATTTATGATATTAATATTCTTATTTGAAATTAGTTTATAAAGAATTTTCAAGAATATTTTAAAGACATCATCTCTCCAGAATAATTGACAATATTCAATTATGAATTGATTTATTAATGTTTTAATTATTCATTATTTCTCTATGTGCTTGATAAGTATAATTATAGGTGTTTTACAATGTAAAATGTGTGTATAAATACATATAAGAAATAATGTAAGAATATTTTTTAATTATATCCTTGGCTTTTTATTGCCTCTAGTAAGATAATATTCTTTTAAATTTGTTAAGCATCATTGATTGAAAACAACATATTTAAGTAAAAGCTAGTTTTGTTTTAGAATTTTCATAAATTCAATTTCTTTTTGCAAATTATTTTAGAATTACAACAAATTTTATATAAGGACATTAAATAATCTAAACACACATTGTCATATGTAACTATACAGGAAATGATATTATTTAATACCAACCAAATACTTTCATCGTTTTACACAAGTAGTTAATAAAATGGTGTTTTATGGGACAGTGTAAATTTAAATGTTAAACGGCACTAATTCTACATTTCAAATATGAATACATTGAAGCTCGATGGTATCAGAAAATTATAATATAAGAATTGTTCATTACAATAATACGTCAGAATTTCCTGGATGTATTTTAATTGTAAATCTGTATTAAATTTACTATTGTAACTTTATTTATAAAAATATTTCAGCAAATGTCTTGAACATTTCATATTCACATACAAAATTATAGAATAGTATACCGAGTTTTGGGATCCGTATTGAATGAGAGTCTGTAAAACAATCTCTTAAAAATCACAAGAATTTTATTCGTAACAATTTCAACAAGATACAGGAAATTCTAACTTTAGAAGTCACAATTACACAGCTCCAGTTCAGTAAATACAACAGGAAACAGCTTCTTAACACAGAATTCTTTATACATCAGACATATAACAACTTCTATGCACTAGATAAGCATTCAAGACTAATCTCTTCACTAATCATCCTCCATGTTGAGCAGCGGTATTTATATCTGATATGGCGTAAAAATCTAAGAATTTTGCAAAGGTTTCTGGAAGGTTCTAGCTTATCTTGCTTAATATTGGTCCTAAAGCTTCAGTAATGTGGGAATTTTCCAAAGACATCTCTTTTCGTCAAGAATCTCGCCAACTCGTCAAATTACTAGGAACGCCGTTTTTAACGCAGAATATGCCTAAATTTGGCAATTTTTGCCCAAAATCTAAGTATTTAAGGTCTGTCTAAAATATTTTAAGACATTAATATATTTCTATTAATTATTATTAAGATAATTATATTCTAATTAATATAATTATTAAATAATATTTACAAATTTGTAAAAATAGTTTCAAAGAGAGTAAAACAATTTGATTTTCGTCTTTACTAAATCTATTCAATTTTGAATGTGAACTGTTAGATCTTGTTTTTGGAATCTAAAAGGGGATAATGATTGAAATGCACGCATTTCAGTTTACTAACTCCTTAACACTAAATATTAATTACATAAACGTCTTATTAAAATACGAACAATTAATAAAATAAATTTATATAAATATAATAAAAAAATTAAATTCTTACTATTCACTACATTTTTTACTTTTTTGATTCTTTCTATATTTATTCTTATTACTTACTACTTTTAATAAAGAAGTATTTTTTTTTAGTTCTCAATTACTTTATTCACAAATTTAAACATAAATAATGATTAGTCATATTTTAAACAATATGAAAACTTTAAGTCACAGTATAGAGGAATAACATTAGTAAGTAGATATGGGATCTAATTAATATAATTTGAAATGTACAAATTATACTGTAATTTATAAATAAATAAATTATATAAATTCATGTACATGATAATTTACTTGCCTCTATATTATCTAACACTAAATAACTATTTCAGTTCTTGATAAAAAATAAATTTATTTTTATCTATAAAATAATCTTCATATTATAACCCTTATTTTGCTTGTATTTATATTATATGTTTTTAATATTTTAAAGAAAGATAAAAATGTGTGGAGTATATCATTTTGACTTATGCTTATATTATTAGCATATATCTATTTCCTGATTTCTGTTTTCAGGTTCACACTATAATTTGAAAAAAAAAATAATTTTATTACTTTTTTAGATTATTCAAATTTAGAGGATAAAAAAATTTATTACAAATATATCGCTTCGAAGAACCAAAATATAAATTTTGGAATTTAACCTACAATACATAACAGTAAATTTATTTTTTCAATTATTACTTCTTCCCTTAGATAATATTTCTTAATCATATCCTTCATCCCTATGGTTACATTATTAAGCATTTATAAAATTTTTCAAATATTACTTTATCATATATTTTATTTTTCACAAATAATTTATATTCAAACTTGCTTGTTCAAATAACTCATTTAATGGTTTTGACTGAATGTCAATTTTTGCAGTTCTATTGTAGATTAAGGATAACTTATGACCTTTCATAATTTAATCTCAAATGAAAGTTTATCAAATAAGTAGAATACCTATAACTATACCAATTATTTTGACTAATGCATAATTTACATGACCTTGGAGGGTTCATAAACAAAATTATGAATATCTATAAAATACATTTCAACAAACAGCTTTAATCATATCAACAAGCAGGGTTTCTTTATTAAAGATTATATTTTTC